>WMED01009569.1:611-16229 GCA_019650415.1 Pipa parva | reverse complement strand
CAGAGCTCAGGATGGGACAAGTCGTGTGTTTCACTGTCTCTGTTTGGGAAAGGGCACAAGAGAAGGTCACTCTAAACACTCAGGTTTATGTTCCAGCAGTGCTGCTGGGATTATTTAGTAGTGGATTTAGTTTAGCCTTCCCTTCCACCCAAGCTGTCCCATTTACACTGTACTTCAAACTCCAGCTAAGGTACTGCTGCTGCTGTGTCAGGAGACTTAGAACAAACTTGCCTCTCTGTAGCTGATGTACAGCAGCACAGACAGAGCAGACACTGTAAAATCAAACCCCAAGTTTTGCTCTCAACTTATCCATGGGTCATAGTAAATTTCATAATTGTTGGCCCAAAAACTGTCCTCGACTTATGCACGAGATCGACTTAAACAAGAGTATATACGGTAAATAAGAGGAAACAAAAGGTAACTTTTTTTGTTTTAAAGAATAAAACGGCAAATTCAAACCTAAATGTACAGCAAGTGCTTGATGTTATTTTTATTTAGTATGCTTTGCTACTAGGGGAGCTGTAGCAAATAATTAAACTTGCTTAATAAAGATTTTGGCCACCTTCTTCCTGCATTTGTCAATTCGGTGGGCTTGATCTAGGCATTTGTGAAATCACTGTCCCTTTTCACTACTGGTGCTTACACCATTGTGGTATGAGGTTCTCCTAAAGCTTCTGTATTTGTGCACACCAGTGGTGTAGAGAGAAGACTCAATACAGGAGAGATCGCAACATCGCAGTTGCTAAAAACAAGCCTGCTGGATTAACAAACATGAAGAATATGGGTGAAAACATTAGGTATGTTTCTTTGCTGAGAGAGCCCCCAGCACCAAATCACTATAGGTCCATTTAATTTGTGCTTAAATACATATTTAGGTATCTTGAATTTCCTTTCTGTTTTGGCTAGCACACTCACAGAAGCTAGTGAACATAAAACGTGCTATATTAGAAAGGAATATAGGTCTGTGGAGGGGCCACTTCTGGGTAATGAATTTTTACTATGACAAGCTACTCTACCTTTGGTTAATTCAGTATAAAAACATGATTTATTTATTTTTTTCGGTATGAATCTCTGCTTTTCTCCAAAACTCATCCATCCATTCAAAGTGTAAATCTTTACAGTGAAGCCTTGGGACTGCAAGAAAAATAAGTTTATTCATTCAGTGCTTTGAGGAAGCAACCGTTTTAGACCTCACTATTCGTTATTGGATGTATTTCAGCGGTATATGTCTCATTATTGCATTCCATACCTTATCCTGGCAGTGCCACATACTACCTGTGAACATTTTGTTTGGGTGCCTTTAGATAGGTTACATTTTATTTCACTTGGTACAGTGCCCTTTTTTTCTTTTATCTATTAACTTGTAGCCATTCCCGATAGCAAAATTGTTTGTGTTTTGACTTGTATTATTGTGATGTAATCCAATGCTATGTAAATGCATTAACACATCCTATACCTCTTTTTCCCTGATTCCTTGGTTAGGAAGTTTTTGTCGCTTTTGTTTTTTGGATCTATTATTGGTTTAGGGATTCGTGGGTTACTTGTCCATAGCGCAAAACTCACCCAATGTGACTTCCTGCATTTTGAGAAACATTTGTTTCCTATTGAATCATTTCCTTTTCTTCTGTGACAGTAAAACTCTGGGCTGTTTTTGTTTGTTTTTTTTTGTTTGTTTGTTTTTAAAAGGGGGTTTTAAATTGCACCCGTCACCTCAAAACTCTAATGCTAATTTAGTTTGTACTAATTAAATAAACGTTTTGTAAATATATATATATAATAAAAAAAAAAAAAGTACCTTTTATACAGCATTTCTCTGTCATCTTCCCTGTCAGCCTGACTTTTCTTACCTCAGTTGGGTAGGCGGGGCTAAATGATTGACATTATAGCTCCTCCAATCAGATCCCTTAAATCAGTCTAGTAGGGATCTGACCGGAGAAGCTACAATGTCAATTATTTTTCCCCGCCCACCTGACTACAGAAAGAAAAGTCAGGCTGACAGGGAAGATGACAGAGAGAAACGCTGTATAAAGGTACATTTTTTAAAAAAAATACATCTATATTTACAAAACATTTATTTCATTAGTAGAACCTAAATTAGTATTAGAGTTTGAGGTGACAGGTGCACTTTAAGTTGAGAATCTAATCATCGTGTTCCAAGTAATAGGGTTCCTATGGCCATTAGCTTGTTTTACTTTGTGAGTTTTTTGTTTGTTTTTTTCCAGTGTCACGTGAGCTATTAAGCATTACTGCTGCCCCAGGTTCATTATTGAGTCTACCTTTTTTCACTCTGAGAAGATGCATGAGTTGATAAAATACAATGTAATTGTTCTCAAGCCCCACCCATATGGGATTTTATTCTAAAAAAACAAAACAATTTTTAGAATATGTTTCTGTAATTTACCAATAAGGGTTCTGTTGTGAAAATAGCAATGTTTATACATTTATTTGCATTCCTGCGCAGTCAAGGTTTAAAGACTGCAGTAGCCCAGTTACATCACAATCGGGTAAAATACATCATACAACTTTTTTTTCAGATTATACATTTTCCAAGTTGTAGGTCTCTCTCTCATTCACAGATGCACTTCAGAATTGTTAAAACTTATTTAGTTTATTCTCCCACGTGTCACCAATACAGGACATTAGCATGAATCACACTTGTCATTAGTGAGTGTTTGGTGCCCATGTTGCTGGTTGACCGATACCTTCATTAGGCCACTTTTGGTAGGTTAACCACCATATATACCGGGACTGCCATACAAGATCTGTTTTGGGGATGATTTGACCCTTGTTTAAGTTGTTCGGATCATATTTACACTTCATATCCCTTGAAGGGGCTTTGGTGATGACATAATCAGATATTCACTTTATCTGTTAGTAGTTTTACATTGTGTCTGAATGTTCTGTAGTGCTTTAAATGTTGATTATGCCAATGGCAAATTAGTCATAAGTCAATTAGCCTAACCAAATGTGTTTGGCCTGTAGGAGGTAACTTGCGTACCTTGGGGAAAGCCACACAAATGAGAGAACATAAAAACTGCATATATCTGGTGCTGTGGGTGGTGTGACTACATAACATTTTTTCCATAAATAAATAACAAATTTGGAGATTAGGAAAAATCGAACTGTATTTCCTAAACGGTGAATCCTCCTGAATCCAGTTCTGGTCATCTATGAACTTTTCACTCTCCTTCAGTTGACTGAAATTCAGCCAGCACGCTATGTGCTAGATCTCTGCCAAAATGTTCATTTCCCTATATTAATCATGCATTTTTGTGCAGCACATATGTGATGTCCTCCAGTGCACATTATTCTGGCACTTCACTCCCACCCAAGTGGCTATAATGTACAAAGAACCGCAGCCACACAGTTTTATGGACTTTAATGATATTAAGAGCAGATCCTGCACTATAGTATTGTCTAGTGGCTTTTATTGAAATCAGAGTGTAATTAGCATGTGTCCTTGTTATTTACCAAGCACTACAGAATATTATGGGCCATTGCTTAATTCATATACTGTCTGTCATTAAAAGGTATTAATAAAATGCCTTTGATTATTTAATGAGCACAGCATGGTATTGCTGATTCTTTGTCCATGAAGCTTTTGTGTGTTTGTATACTAAAGGTATAATAAAGTCAATTAAGTAATCATATCTTGCTTTCACATATTGACAGCTTAGCTGAATGCAGGAGGGAATTTTGTCTGTGTAATTTGCTGTGGAATAGTTCTCAAGAGAATGCCTTCTCACTCATATTTTTTATTTATTTATTTATTTTTTAACTTCAATTTCAGTATTATAAAGTGGGGATAAAATTCAAACCGAAGGAAATTTTAAAAATGATTTTATGTATCGAATATACACGTTTATATGCATTAGGCTGGTGTGTTTTGTCACATTAAAATGTATGCAGATAGTGCTACAAATGACCCAGAAGAAAGTTAATAGTGGTGATAGGTTTGTCTTTGGTCATGTGACTGGCTGATTATCCCTACTCAATTATATGAATGTGCGCCTTATGATTAGAACCACATCTGGTCCCAATGCAGTTACAGGCTCTAATAAAAATATCTAGTAGTGTAAATGGTCTAAGCATATTCCCAAGCAGTGTGCGGTGCACAAGCACGGTGGGGGGTGGGGATATGCCAGCTAAAGAATGATGTATCCGTTGAATCAGCTGTCTACCTGTAAAGACCAATATAAGCTAGAGATAACATGACAAGTCAGTGATTAAACAGATAGAAATGGTCAACTAGCCTGTTTTTTTTTCAGTTAGGAGAAACCTTTTCAATCCTTTGGTTTAGTGTACTAGGCAATCAATAATTCGTATAGAAACTCATTCATTAGGATCACTTAGATTTTTCCTATTTTTCCCAGCTGGGCTCATCAGTTATGGTATAAATTTATAATTCATTCTTAACTATTCCACTCGCCCCAGTAAAAAAACAGGGTTCAAAGCACTTGTGGGGGATATTTTAAGGGTAAACTCAAAGAAGCACAGCCAAATCTATAGTGCAGAAGCAGTATCTGATTTACATCTCATGAGCTTATAGGTCCAGAATGTTTGGAGCCTTTTGCCACACCCACTAATTCACTAACAGTGAAGTGCTGTGTGACTTACAATTTCATACAAAGCAAAATAAATATCAGAATCAACCTTTACCTTTTGGTGTATTCTGCCCCTCAGTCTATTCTTTCTTCTTCTTTTTTTATGTTCTCCTTTTTCTTTGCCTAAAAAAATGTACGGTTTAAGTTGGTTACATGCTTTAATGCAGAAAAAGTGAATTAGAATTTTGTAGATATTTAACTGTTTTATTCCGTTAACTAATTCAATTTTAAATCAGTTGGGCGTTAACTGAGTTGCAACTTGCCTTCAACAAGTTAAATAAAACATACATAAAACAACTTTTATCCAAACAAAACTTTGTAGCCATTCAAAGCATGACCTTTAAATTGTTATTAATGCATAATACTTTATGCAGCCCCAATTAAAGGGGAACTATAGTCAAAATACATCTTTACATATGCAGTATTATACCTTAGTGAGAAGTGTTTCTCCCTAGTAGTTGTTTCATGTGATGCAGAATAATTGAGTAGGCAGCACTGATTAACTCCCGCACCAGGAAATGTGTGATATGTACTGGCCAGTTTTCCATGAAAAGGTACCGTACTTACTACTTAGCACATGAGCCCAAGTTACTTTTCCCTCTGTAATTTCCTGTATACAAGCTTAATTTATGTGGCCAAAAGGTCAGCACACTGCTTAACCAATAGCAGCCAGGCAGCTTTTTCTTCTCATGTTGCCTGACTTGCACAACAGAAAGAGGAGGGGGAGCGGGGGAGGAAAATGTCAACTCTCAGGAAAACTAATTAAGGAAAGCAAACTGCAAGTATTATTTTTTCCCTAAACATTTTTCTAACTATTTGTGGCAGCAGTTGGCTTAGTATAAATGAGTTCTGTATGTATGTGTGCAGTTATATCAGCACTATAGTGCTCCTTTAAGTTTTCAGTGCTTACTTTGTACTATACTGGATTAGTGATAGAGCAACCAGCAACTCATACTATGTATGTATAATTTTATTTATAAAGCACCACAAATTTAAGAAGCGCTGTACATACTACATATGTTTTTAGCAGTGTAACATTACAGTAAAATTGATTTGCTGAAAATTTCTTTTTGCATTTCTTCCCCTTTGTTTCATAGTGTGATGTGCATTTTTAGTAAATGGAGATATTATAAGCTCTCTGGCTCCCCATTGTCCATGTTCCTATATAATAATCAACAACAACAAGGGTTGGTGGGTTTTTATTTGAGAGAGCAGGAAAGATGGTTGTCTGTTTATTTGCATAGTTAAATGTGAACAGAATGCTTCCGTTGGATTTGTATGTGCGCAGTGTGTAGGAAAAAGTTAAATGAGGCAATCTTGTGTGAACAGTCACTGTGTAGTGTACTCCCCAGCTCGCTGTTATGACCTTTGCCCTTTTGTATCCTGTGACACTCAGCCAGTCTTTGTCTTGCAGCCTATTCACAATGGTTAGGTTACCCCCACCACATATGCCACAGTCTTCCAAAAAAGGAGAAGATAAATTATTTTCAGCTGCAGGTCAGCCCAAAGAAAAGGTCTCTGGAGGTGTATGTGGCATGGGGAAGGTGGGGGGAGGGTTTGCTGCTCATTCTCCTGGCAACAAATTGCCCAGGTTGGATTTAAAGCAGTTTATGAACAGCTAGTTGTTTATGGCCAATTAGGAGAGGTAGAAAACCTCATTTCTTAGCTTGGTGCCTGGTTCAAGCAGAATCCAGGGGCTGAGAGCTATAACAGTGTTATGTATTTTAAATAATGTAATTAAACCCATTAGCACTGCTGAACGACTAGGAAAAGGTTTATGTGAGACAGACGTAATTTTTATTTTTCAGATGGTCCCGAGGTCCACCTGATCTCACTTGAACATGAATAATAATAAAACAGAGGGCATGTGGAGCCTGTCTTATTGTACAACTGGTGAGATCAGGCAGGCGTTTTATCTGCTTTCTCTATAGGCTATTACTGAGAGATATTACAGCCCTCTTTTGGCGTCTGTCCCTTCTGCATAACCGTACTGTTTTATAATCTACTGTAAATGCTTGTATGAAATTTGACTGTTTCTGAAGGTACGTACCATGCCTCTAAGCAATAACCTTTTCTTGGGACTCCTTCTGACACCCAGTAAATCCCATGTGTGATCATCACCTGTGACATCACTTAGTATAAGTTGGGAAGAAATTGCTGATTCATTTATTTCCAGGTGGTATTTTTTTGTTACTTGAATGGGTTATGTTAAATTATTAGTGAGTTTAAATGGTTTCTTTTGCTATTGTTGGTAAAAATATAAATTTTTTTTTTAGCTTAACAGTGATTTTCTTTTATGTAGACCAATACCCTTTAACCCATGTCTAGAAGCTTATGTTGCATAGCTTAGGTACTCTCATTTCCCCAGTGTAGCTTTGCGTAACTTTCTCTTGCCTTCCGCTTGTTCAACTGCAGTTCCCAGAAAGTCTAATGAGATTTGTAGTCTAGGTGGACTTCCCAGTTCTAGGTGGATACGGGTGAACAGGAAATGTGTGAACATTTTGCTTTTTGTGTGCCTGCTGAGGATCCTGGTATTTGTAGTGTTCAAGAACTTGATTTATTGTAGTACTGGTAAGCATTACAGGCCTATAAAACAAATTAATAATCCCTGGAGCCACAGCAGAGCATTGTGTGTTGGTTTTTTCTTTTTTTCTGCGCTGAATGAAATTCTAATGCTGGGGTGGGCAATTAATTTTCCCATGGGGCCACATGAGAAACTGGAATAGTGTTAGAGGGCCAGAGTAATATACTTAACTTGCCAGCATCTATGGAGATTGGCCATACCCATTTTTTGCAGGCTCACACGGGCCAGTCAGAGATAGTTAGAGGGCCGTACATTGCCCAGGTCTGCTCTAATGAAAGGTGATTTCTGCTTCATCATTTAAAATGTAATTGAGGGGGGAGGTGTGCTTGTGCACGTGAGCACTTTTACCCTTCCTCCATTCCAGACAATGGAAGTAAAATTTTTATGAATATGCTCCCAGTTATGCTGATATATTTAGATAATGTGTTCCATCACATTGTTACAATGCAGAGTATGTTTCAAAATACAGGAAGAGAAAGCACAATGACACAGTACTATATGTACCTCTCTGTTCCTTTGTTAAAACTTTAACTGCTTGCTGTGTGTGTGTGTGCTGTCCAAGCAATGCTTAATGTCCAGTCTTGGCATCATCCATTGGCTTAAAAGTTCAGAATATTCAACTGTAAAGTACTGTGCTCTAAAGGAAAGTTTCCTACAGAAGTTATGAATTCAGCTACTTGTTCCCTATGTACACCACAGCAGCACCAAGCCACAGCCGTTAATGTTTGGAAAGAAAAATAAGATTATGGGTTAGAATCATAGTGACAAATTCCAAACATTGCAGGGATTCCTCAATATGTTTTTGTGTGATTTAGATGCTTAATTTTTATTTTCATATTGAGAATGACCCTTTATTATAAACAGCTTAACTTTTAACTCATGAAACCCAGTTTAATCTGACCCTTTTAATTAATAGTTTGTGCAGAGGTATGCAACACGTGTAGTCAGTCAGTCCTTGCAATACAGAAGTCATAATGTTTCAGTATTTTTCGTCAGTAATCTACTGAATCATTCCTTCCCCTTGTCTGGGTAGAGCCAGCAATCTGCAGGACGTTGAAAACCTTGTAGTTAACTGTCTGGAGAGTCAGCACAGTGTACAATCCAGTCCCTAACGGATGTTGTGACATCATTGATATATCCATGGCACATTAGACAGAGCGGTGAACCCAGTTTGAGAACTTCCTGTTGTCAGTGCTGATTTCCCAGACTTTCTTTTTTTATATACAGATGACAATACTTCAGTTAAAGAATTTAGCTGCATTTACTCCATGTGATTTTAACTTCTAGAAAGATTGTCTGGTTGAAATAAGTGCTTGCATGTCTCTTTTTATATTTATTCTGCTTATCAGATGAATTTTACTGCTCCACCTTCTGTACTAACTTTAGAACACGATATAAAGTTGCACTGAGATATACTTATTTTCACAAAATCGGCTCATATCAGGCAACCAGTAATTCTCCCCAGTGTAAGCTTTATTGCTGATCGGACTTCAGAGGATCTACTTTAGACTAACAGTAATCAGTAGGACAATGGATTAATATCCAATGTAAAATGCAAGACTGCAGGAAAAAAAAAAACAGGAGGAAATACTCATGTCAGACAGATTTAAGACTGAGCTGAAAGGGTGACTTTCTACCTTCTGGGGCATGGTAAATGGACGAGCAGATTCTGCTAAGTTTAGCTTATCACAGCTTTTGATGGTGCTTGCTCATCTGATTACACTCCTCAGGGGAATAAGGTTAAGGACATGCTGTTGGTAACTAGAGCATTTTCAGGGCTTTAGTTTAGCAGATGGGATGCTTGGCTGTATCCATACATCTGTCTGCCTGCTGTGGCTGCTGATTCTGTAGCTGCATATTGTGTTCTTTTGTTCTCCTTCACACAACTCAACTGGATACTTTTGTGAAGCCCGGCCAAACAGAATGCTTTGCAGTATACCCAGCTATACTTGGAGTGGGTGTCTGTTCTTTATCATTTCTTTTTAGGCAACGCATTGACTGTTCTGTCTGTTTTTGTAATTTTTTTTCTTTTTATTTGTTTCAAATCATTATTTTAATGCAATGTGTTTATTTTTGTCGTCTTCAGGTTACCACACTGCCTAAAGCTGCATGGTCCAATAGGATTAAGAAAATATGGAATGATGCAAGCAATTAGCTAAGGATTAACTGTTTTGAGGACAAAACACCTCAGTGAGGTGAAGCACAATTTTTGCACTTGTGGCTCTAGAGAGTGGTGTGCAGAAGACAAAATGGCTGACCCCGGCATGATGAGTTTATTTGGAGAAGATGGAAACATTTTTAGTGAAGGATTAGAAGGTCTTGGAGAGTGTGGTTACCCAGAAAACCCTGTGAATTCCATGGCACAGCAAATGCCAATGGACCAAGGTTTTGGTGCATTGCAATCCCCACTTCACCATAGTACAAGCGGTCAAAACCAGTCAAAGCTGACACACTTTGATCACTATAACCAATACGAGCAACAAAAGATTCACATGATGGACCAGCCTAACAGAATGATGGCCAACACTCCTGGGAATGGTATTGCTTCACCACATTCACAGTATCACAACACACCCGTTGCTCAAGTCCCCCATGGTGGTGGTCAAATGGGAGTTTACCCTGGTATGCAGAATGATCGACATGGGCCTTCTTTTGTGGACAGTGGCTCTATGTGGGGACCCAGAGCTGTGCAAGTGCCAGACCAGATAAGACCACCATACCAGCAGCAGTCACAACAGCAACCATCAGCACCTTCAGGTCCCCAAGGCCCCTCTCACCCTCAGCATGTTCAACAGATGGGAAATTACATGGTGCGGGGAGATTTTTCAATGCAACAGCATGGTCCACTACAGTCTCAAAGGATGAACCAGTTTTCACAAGGTCAAGAAGGTCTTAATCAGGGAAATCCTTTCCTTGGTGCTGCAGGACCTGGTCACTTATCTCATGTGCCCCAGCAAAATCCTAATATGGGATCTTCATTACGTCATACAGTTCAGCAGTTTCATCATCATCCCCCTACTACTCTCCATGGAGAATCCGTTACTCACAGTCCTAGATTTTCTCCTAATCCTTCTCAGCAGGGTGCAGTGAGGCCACAGTCCCTTAACTTTAATTCTCGTAACCAGACTGTACCTTCACCCACACTAAACAACTCAGGGCAGTATTCCCGGTATCCTTATAGTAACCTTAATCAGGGATTAGTTAATAATACAGGGATGAATCAGAATTTAGGCCTTACAAACAACACTCCAATGACTCCGTCTGTACCTAGATACCCAAATGCTGTGGGGTTTCCAACAAATAATAGTCAAGGACTGATGCACCAGCAACCTATTCATCCTAGTGGATCACTTAACCAAATGAACCCACAAACTATGCATCCTTCACAGCCTCAGGGAACCTATGCTTCACCCCCTCCCATGTCACCACTGAAAGCAATGAGTAATCCAGCAGGTACTCCACCTCCACAAGTCAGGCCTGGAAGTGCTGGGATACCTATTGATGTTGGAAGTTACCCAAATATGCCCCATCCACCTCCATCTCACCAGCCACCTGGCAGCATGGGTATGGCACAAAGAAACATGGGCCCTAGAAACATGCAGCAAAGCCAGGCCTTTATGGGTATGTCTTCAACGCCAAGGGAGATGGGTGGGCACATGAGACCAAATGGCTGTCCTGGAGTTGGCCATACAGATCCACAGGCAATACAAGAAAGGATGATGTCTGGTCAGCAACATTCTGGTCATCAATCTTTTCAACAGCAAATGGCAAACTGTCAGCCTCATCCAGCTATGCACCATCAGTCTTCACCTCCGTCACATTCTCATCACCAACCATGGACTCCACTTCATCAGTCACCTCAGAATACACCACAGAAAGTGCCTGTTCATCAGGTATGTACAGTTCATTGTTCCTTGTTCATAAGAAGGGAATGCACTAAAGGATATACAAGTTCAGATTATTTTTTTTGTGTATATTATAGTTGTGGCTTTCACAGTAAGCAAGCATGTGAACTTCCTGCTTGGGTGTAGGTTATTGTGTTTTTCCTAGAGTATGCAGTGCAGTGTAAAACCGGAAACTGTATCAGTATTGTTAGTTATTAACCATTGTTTTTATTTGGAGCCATTTGATGCAGGTGAAAACAATAATTAGAAATCTGAGCTGCTTAATTCATTGGCTTCCAAAAAAGGACTTCGGTGTTTGTTAACCTTTAATGTTAGGTGCTTGTGCATATGTGATATTTTAAACACCAAGGGAAACGCATTCTGCAGTGCTAGTTTTGTAATCAGTTGTTTCTAGTTACTTTTATTGGCAGAAAGGGTTTACATAAACAAGTCTCTGACATGTTGATACAAATGTTTAAATTGTTCCACAAAAAAAGAGCAGTTGCTTTTCTGAAATTGAATGAAAACGCTCCGCAGCTGTTACTGGACTTGCAATTCCTCTAACCTCTGACAGTGCTCCTGTGGGTGCTGGGAATTATGTTTCTTTGAGTTTGTTGTATACATTTAAGAAATCCCTTGTGTGTTTGTTTTTTTGTTTTTTTTTAAACATCTATACATTAACCCTGTGTATTATGTGCTTCATCGTGTTTATCATATGCTTTGTATTATTTTACAAAATGATTCTGCTCGTCCCTGTGTCTTACAACTGTACAGACTGGCTGCTGTTTAGAAAAGAAAGCCCAAACCTGGCTCGCTACATGACTTGAATTTTGGATTTTGCTATGCACCACACAGTTAATTATATTTTTATCCCTTCTCACTAAAGTTATTGTGGAATATCATGGGATAATGCCTCAGGAAATTCCAGTGATGTTTGTGCTGCTGGATTAAAAATTAGTAGAATCTGGGTTTCAGGGCAAATCTTTTAAATGTGCTCATTTTGAACCCACCATTTTTAATTTGCCAGGATTGTTAATACTGGCCTTATTCACAGTAATATTAACATTTATTTAAACTAGGATAGCGGTCGGCAAAGTGTGGCTCGCGAGCCATATGCAGCTGTTTAGCCACCTTGTTGTGGCTCGGAGCACACCTCAGAAACCCCGCCCAGGACCTCCAACACCTCTTCTGATTGGCCGTCAGCAGGTCATATGGTCGGGAGAAGTGCGCTCCTCCCCCTTTGTGGCTCAAAAAAAATTGTCGCCGCTGGAGGAGGGAGTGAAATGGCTCCCTCCTCATCTAATTTTGCCGAACCCCTGAGCTAGGCAAAAAGTGTACAGGTACTGTAGCAGCCATTCAAATGACTTCCATCTGCAGCAGACTGTAATGGCTAAAAGCTGGTTGGTTACTAGATTAAGGCAATAATGGCTTCCAATTACACATTAATCACCTAGCAGAGATTTTTTTTCTTGCCTAGATATAACATGCAAAGGTGCGTCTTCTTGAAAAGCTTCAGGAAATTCAGCAACAGAATGTGCTGATGGATTCAAAATTAGTTTCTTGTTTCCCCTCACACTTTACTTTTTAAACCTTTCTAGAATCCTTTTTATGCTTTGCTAAGGCAGTGCGTTTCCTAGTTCTCTATAAACAATTTCTTGCTTACTAGTGGTAGTTTCCTCTGAACATTCAAACTATAGAAACATACAAATGTGTGAAAATCCAGAGCTTTGGGTCATAAAAAAAAAGGCCATATTTAAAAAAGAAAAAAAAAAAAAAGTTTTGTAGGATCTGTAATGTAGAATGAACAGTGGGTGTGTTTGGCTTTAACCCCCTGAGGAAATAACTAGATTGCTACACTGAGATTATTATTTTTTTTCTTTCGTAGGAAAGAGCACAAAAGGCCTTTTTGTCCTTATTAAACAAAAGATTCAACTTTTTCCTTGTGTTTTTTTTTTTTTTTCTTCTTTCTTTTAATCCATATTGTGACTCTTGAGACAGTGGAGAGCGAATAAATGGATATTCACCAGTTTGCGTTGGTAGTAGATCACTTTTACATAGATCCACAAGGACGACTTGGCTTTTTGTGACTTTCTACAGAGTTTTGAGTTTGTGCTAATGTGTAAGAGTTGTGATTCATTTCTCCCCACGTTAGTGTATGGATGTTATTATAACCTCCACCCTTATGTTGTACTCCCACCTAGTGGAGTAGTGTTTAGACATTGAACGGGAAATTCCTCCTTGTCAGGTGACCTAGCTTATGTCTGCTAATAAAACCAAAAGTAAGGATAGTGTCCCCTGTGTTCTAATAATAATTATTTAATTCAGTAAGTTTGTATCAAGAGCCCCTGATACCCAAGCAAGCATGGGGTAATATATAACCCTGAGAATGGAGGTACCCTGAGTCAGTTAGTGTGTATCAGTAGACCTGTGTGGTTATCAACTGAGGATTGTTGGTAAAGTAGTCACAATGGGTGGAGACTAAGAAATGCTGATGGCATGTTTTCCAAGAGTGCTAGAAATGCATTTACTTTAAAGGACAAAATAATGTTTATTTTCACAAGTTTTGCTTTTACTGAGGCACCTGTTTTTTATTTCCAAGGCTAGTTGTTTCTGCTCTTGCTGACAGGGATATATGGCTGGAAATGGTGCAGTTTCTTCTGCCATATTAGGTACTTTGTTTTGGTACCTTAAGGAAGAACCAACATAGTGCTGGAGGGAAAGGAATTGTAGTCTTACTTATGCACCTGTTGTTAGTCCTTTTGTCTCCCCTTCAATGTGTGTACAATAAAACATCCAATCACAAATATAGGAGCTTGTGACCCTTTCTTGTTTTAAGCCAATAAGGATCGCTGAGAAACAGAACATCATTCTTATTTCCTTAACCATTTAATAACCTGCAGTTCCACAACTATTGTTGAACACAACTTCCAGTGATGGAGGAAGACTTGCTTTAATTTCTTCAGAACACACCAAATTTCTGTTCTGAATGTAGAATTGGTCATTTTTTTACAAACTCCTCAGAAATACAGCATGTGGATAGACGTGACAAATGTTTTACCTACTAAATGCTCCATTCATGCCCCCTTCTGAGAACTGTGGTTTTGTTCATATTCGGTCATGGTGATGTTTACAAACATGAAGTATGAATCCCAGTCATTTTTTTTACATGAAAATTGATGTCAAAGTTTCGGGAATTTATTTTCCTTTGCTTAGCTGACTGTGTGATTGCATATATACCAGAATAAAGGTGAATTGCTCTGCTGTTGATGTTCTAAGAAACCACTTATGTGACTTTGTGCTTTGGTTCATAGTCATCGTTTAAGTATATAATATCCTAATCCTAGCGTTAACCCAATCCTGATACCAAGGGTCTTTTATCCATTCTCCTACCAAGGCTCGCAGTGGCTGGAAAAAGTGTCTTGTTGCCCTTGAGCTGAAAGTCCTTCTCCAGATGATTCTTCCATTCCAGGTACTATCTGTAGACTGAGTGAGAGTAATTGGTGCTATTCATTATCTGTTCACCAGGCCGGTTAGAACCAGTTCTCTGTATTAACATAACAATGAGTCAACAACAGTATTCTGATTTGGTGGGTGCTGGAGTCACCTGACCTGTTCCTGGTGGTTAATGTGCTGAATAAAAGTATCACAAGGGACTGCACGGGGTGAATCCACTCTTTCACTGCCACTATATGTACACAAGATTGTTATGTAGTAAAGGAAGGAAACAGCACATTTTAGGTAGATTAAACCACCATGAATTTAATGTAGTGTTGTAACCGTGACCCTTTCTCAAACCGAAATATAGAACAACATACTGTTGCCAACTCCTCAGTAAGAAAAGTAGCTATTGGCTGTCCTAAAAGTCGCTAGAAGTCGCTATATGACGTCATAGCCTAATTTGCATAATTATAAATTTGCATGTCGCATCATTATAATGCAAATATTGTCGCAGTCACAACAATACTATGGAAATTGTCGAAGTCGCATCTTTAGAAGTTATCACGGTTGTGACTTTACAATGGGGAAATTGTCGCGGTCGCGGATTTGCTATTACATTACACCAGAGAAAGTCGCTAAATTTGTTGCTAGTCACTTAAAAAAAAAAAGTAATTAGAGGGGTCATAAAAGTTGTTAAGTTGTCAACATTGTGCCACAGTAACAATCTGTGACAAGTATGTATACAAAAAAAAAAGGTGTAAACAATGTTATATAATTATATCACAGAACAGGAGAACGTATTCATTTTTATGCAGACATAGTTCGGATGCAACGAGCAATTGTCCCCAAATGCTACACGTATTTCAACAGCAACCATTTCCCGTTCACACAAACAAGTAGCCATAGTGTACGCTGTACATACTGTACCGAACGTGTGGAAACCTCTGTTGAAGAAATAATTTACTCCCTGATCTGACTGTAAGCCAGGGTTTTGCACATGTGATTCACAGAGAGGGGTGGCTCTCTAATCTTCTCTAACTGCAGCTGATAGGCTGCTACTGTAAGCCTACCTGTCAGTGCTTTGGGGAGGTGCTGGGGACAGTAACTG
>WMED01009567.1:0-12930 GCA_019650415.1 Pipa parva | reverse complement strand
CATATCAAATTTGAAAGGAAAAAATGTCCAGTTAACTTCCATTTTTTTCTCTGTGTGCCCTATTTACACATCTAAGTTTTAGACCCCTGCATTTTGTATATTTTGCAAAAATCTACAGTTGATCATACAGGAGGGTTAAACCAAATGCAAGGTAAATTACGGAAACTGTATGATTGCATAGAGTCTTAAATTGAATGTAAAAAATATAATCTAATGCTTATGGGACAATACAGATTACTTGTACTATAAAAATAATTCATTTAATAGTAGACTAACTGTTGACTTTACAGTTTTATTGCAGTGACCCTTTAGTACAATTCCCCGTGATTTGGAGACCCCCATTCATGAATTATTATTGGGTGACCCCATTCAAACTCTATATTTCTGATGGTCTTAGGCGACCCCTGGTAAATTGTCATTCGACCCCAGATGGGGTCCCGACCCACAGGTTGAGAACCACTACTTTAAAGAGATGTAGCAAAAAAATAGATAAAAATCTAAGGTTAGATAAATAACTATACCTAAAATTTATACTCACCAGCTCAGCAGTCAGGGATGCTTTGACAACTCTCCTCTTTATGCTGTTCAGCAGTAACTTTATTATAAAGGTATTGTAATGCTCTGTATATCCTTGCAGAGTAATATAAACATACAATATCTACACCTGTGTATTCGATATATTCAAATATGAATTGTCTGTCATTTTCTTTACTTGGTACCTTTGACATTGCTATTATACCTACTGCCAATCACACGCACTTGCTGCAGTTTATAATGACATCTTCAGGCATTATTCTCATTTTCAACATTCCCATTTTAGGGTGGTCCCCACGACCTCTGAACAGTCCAGGTGGTTCTGTTTTGAAGTTGCCAATTTTTTCCCTGTGACCATCCAGAACACAATACCCATATTCCTCCTGAATCTTACTTGACTCCTCTTTAATTTTCTGAAAAAGAAAATGTAAGTTAAATTGGTACAATGCAAGTGAAAAAAACAAATGTATCCAAATGTGCATTCTGCAATGAGAATTCTGAAATGTGGCAAGCACTGACTAGACAACGATGATCTGAATTATTCTCAAGTTAAACATCAGACTGCCGATTCTGCCTATCTAGAGGAGATGAAGTAAGGGGAGTAGCGTATGTAAGGAACTATAAATAGAGAACAGATGAAAAAAAGTAAATTCATATTATAAAGAATTAAGATATGATGGCAGAAAAATAAAAACAGTTGAATTATCTAGTTTGTGCAAGATTTGTAATGTTTCCCGGTGTCTGTATATATGTCCCTACCAACCTTGCCGAGAGGCTGCTCCATGCTTTTATCATACTCTGTACTGTTTTCTTATGTTATCTTTTGGTTTCTGTTCCACGTAAAATAAAAGCCCAAATTCTTCAATAATACTGCATTGAAAAAGGGGTTAACTGACCTGTTTATCTTCCTTGGGCAATGCTTTTCGAGCTTCATTCTTATCAAAGTAATACTTGTGTATCTCTGAAAAGTCACATTTGTTTAAATGCTTAATCGTCTTACGCTCTTCACTGGTCATTTGCTAAAGATTTAAAAGAAAAAAAAGTTTTGACTTATTCTGTTAAATGATACAGAATCTCTACAGTGACAGATTCCAATGTCAAAATGACAGCTTTAGAGGAAAATAAAACTTTCATCCTTAACAAGATATTGTACCATTTGTGCATGCATAATTAACACAACATTCCTCTCACTGTATTAATGAGTGTAAGGCTCTTTGTAACTGAAAGCTATAGCCCTACAGAAATTCTATTTAGACTGTAAGCTGTATGAGGCAGGGACCTCCAACCTCTTGTGTCAACCTCAACCTGGTATTTAAAGTTATCTTATACTGTATTGTTTAATTCACTTTTCCCATGTCTGCATTATATTTTTATTACTGAACTGTACAGCACTGCATATGTTTGTGGCGCTACATAAATAAAATTATACATACACATCCTATAGTGATAAAATAAAACCTATTTACTTTTTATGCATACACCAAAAGCCATACAGATTTGACTGTAATTTAGTTTTATCGAGGACAGGGCCACACATTCTGTTTTTAATTACGCTCATTACTGTCTATGGTGCAAAACATGTGGTCTGTGTGATTTAAACCTTATTGAAAAATAAGTTCTATATTTCTAGGTCAACTGCAAAACAGCCAGTGAGGACCTGGCCTAAAATTACAATTTTAGCGTTACATTTTTTACCCTTGTACAGGCCTATTCTTGTGTTGTTAAAGCAGTACTATTATAAAACATACTTACCCGATTGCTGTAGCAGCAGTATACCAAGTATGTGTGTGAGGGTACACTAAGTGTAATGCTGCTGGATCAGCTTTCATCTCAAGATCCGCAGCCCAGGATCGTGAGATGAAAACAGCTGGTTGCCTCTCGCTTCTGCCCTTTGTAGGTGATGTGTACCGTGTATTGTGTATCCTGGGCTGTAGATTGTGAGATGAAAGCTGATCAGGTAAGTATGTTTTATAATAATAGTTCTCTTTAATGTGGACCTGTCAGGTCTACTTAACATACTCTTTTTAGGAAGCAGGGAGTTGTCTTAGCTGAATGCTAAAAACATTCAACTAAAACTGTAGTAAAAGAAGTAAATTCCCTGCTTCATTTCAGCACCGATGCATGACTTGAATCAAGTCAGGTTGGGAATAGCTAAATGATTGAAGTTATAGCTCCTTCAATCAGATCACTGCTTGATTGTGATTTAAAGGATCTAACCGGATGAAATTTAATGTCAGTCATCCTTTTAGCCTCACCCAACCTGACTTGAGATTGAAATCTGGCATCGGAGCAGACCCCGACAGGTCCACTTTAAGCTCACTACTATACTGTACTGAAAAAGACCAGACATTTTCTATGGCTGGCTATGATTTCCTGTATCCGTATAAAGAGTCAAAGCAAGTCACAGCTACTGTATTAGTAAAACAGCAACACATAAAGCATCCCCTATCTATTAATCTATTAAACTAAACAGTACATAATTTAAGATTTCAGTATTCCCTTTAAACTATACTATAATTGTATACCTTACTGTTATGAAATGCATTTTTTCCTGAGAAAAATATTTTTCTTCCAGAAAATCCCTGTAACTTTGTATCTTTATTTGCACTCTATTGGTCCCTGTATGGAAATATGCAGCACATAAGAAAAGTTACAGCTAGCCCGAAGCACAGTAAGTAAATCTAACACACCTAGTAGCATTAGATATTATTGCTCTCTGTATAAGCGCAAACCTTCTGATAAAGATCCCTGCTGACTACATATCCAATAAACTTTAAGCTGAAGATGAAGAAAGAACACAAAAACTAAACTTGTTTTATGTACAAAAAAAAAAAAAAAAAACCTACAGTTTTCCAGTCTGTAAAGAAATTTTTCTGGAACACTTCTTTGGTGGTATACTCATGGTCCAACATTTTTGCATAGAAAGTAGCAACTTCTTCAGCTTCCAGGCTTAATTTCATTGGTTTTCCTGCAACACAAGAAAAACCTAGAAATGTCTCTACATTACAAGTTATTAACTACACTTATTTAAGGGAAGAGGGGGAAAGCAACTATTTGTACTGCAACTTGGGAAGAAAGTTTTTCCTGATTTATTCCCATCAAAAAAAGCATTTCCAGATCACTAAAATCTACAAATGGCTTTACCGTAACACCTTTAATACTGAGCTTTCTGAGGTCTGGAACAGAGGTGCACAGCTCATAGAAATGAAGGACAATTGATAGGAATATTTTCTTTGTAGGTTAAGAGCCTACACACCTCCATATTCCCATAATAGCAAACGATACACAAAAATGACAAAAAATGTCAATAGAACACTATAGCGCTGTTAATAAATTGCTAATGGATGATGGATGGCAATGCAACTTTTGTATAAATAAATATGAAAATAAAATGAAATAAAATAAAGCAAGTCCAGAACTTAAAAAGGTCCAATAAGAAAACCCAGATTAAAAGACAATATAGTCCAAACCCTTGGTAGTGGGTTTCCTGCGTGCAATCCACTGGGATAGTCTGCCTTTACCCCTTGGTTGAAGAACAATAAAATTGTAATAAAATGATTAAACAATATATAAATAAATAATGTACTCTCAAATCTTAAAAACATATGCATACTCCTATATGGCAAGATTGATGGGGAACCTGATATGATGTTATATGTATAGTTAAGAACAAAATTTTTTTTATTTGTGTAAGATTAAAAACATGCGTGTATCTAAGTTCCATTATACTCTGTTATTGCTAATAGGATAAAAATGAAGTGTAAAGGATGAATAGAAGGGAGGGTGATAAATACAATCTATGTACACCCCAGCACCTTGCCAGCAGTATTATTCCAGCACTATATAGTGTACAATGCAGTACTTGTCTTCACATTAGAGGCTATAAGGGTTGTCTCATAGGCACTAACAAGCTGTGTCACAAAGCACTGATAACCTTATATATTTCCAACACCTGAACTCTGAGCACTCATTGTCATTGTCAAGTGTTTTCATCTAAACGGTATCACACTAGGGGTATTTTTCCCCTTGTTTTATGTTTAATTTTTCACCAGCGCATCCACACACGTCTCCAAAAGTGGAGTTTTTTGGTATTGTTTTCCATAATGACAGTCTGTCCTGCAGAGAACAGATTAGCAAAGAAATGCATCAGACCAGCTTTCTCGAGCTTTGAGGGAAAGGGGCGGCTGTTAACTTTTTTCTTGAAGGAAATAAAACGCTCTGCATCTCAGAGGATAAGCCAGTAGGTTAAATCATCAAATCAACAATGTATTATTAAACACAACAGTAAGAAAGTTATACTGCATCTACCTAAATAGTTTTACAAAACTGATCACAGAGCATGCGCATAACACATCTGTAACCAGTAAAAAGTAGCTACACATCTTTAAGATAAACAGTGACAAGCACTACCCTGTGATACAGCTTATTACATAAATCTTTCCTTAGATAATGCTGGAAGATTAAAAAAAAAACAAAAAAAACATTCCAGCATTTAAACTGTTCGTTCAATTAGGGAAGGCAGGACGCCTCTTACCATCATAACAGAAGTTTACATCATCTGGAAGTGGTTCGTAAGTAGGGGCAAAGTATGGGCCTTTATGCTCAAGGAATTTCCATTTCACACCATCCTCATAGTGTTCTTCTTCCCACCTAATTAGAAGGAGACACAGGTAAGAATACACTATTTCCATATTTAAATGGAAACTGTCATGTACATAGAAAAAAAAAAATCACCAAAAAAATGGTCATGTTGCAGTGGATGACCAATAATTTTCATGAAATTACTTTTCCTGTCAGTCTGGTAGAAAAATATACAGTAAGAATTACTTATACGAGTGTACAAATACTGAACTGATTTGGTTCCGCAAGGAAATTTTTTGTCAACAAAACATATTAACAAAAACATTACATTACATAACTATATAAAAAAGTAAGACTGTGGGGTTCTACTCAAAAATGCAGGGGAACAAACATTAGAATTGTAGCCCATAGAAACAGTCAGTAACTTGATTTGATCAGTTTACTGCAGTTGGAGTAATGTTACAAAGCATCTGATTGGTTGCCATGGCTAAAAGCACCAATAAAAACGTGTTTGTAAGTACACTGCTACTTGTGAAAGTCAATGAGTTATTTCACACAACTCTTTTGTACCAGACTAACAGGCTAGTTTGTGTGTATAATACAGAATATTCCATATGCAGGGAACTGTATCTGTAAAACACAATGTACTGTATACAGGGCACACTGCAGCTACTAGTGTATGCCTCTATTACAGAATGTAAAGAAATACTAAGGGGGGAATTCACTATGTTCTGAAGTGAGGTGCGTAGTGTTCGCCTCACTTCGGAAAGACTGAAATGCGCATGTTGATGTCCTGCACGTGGGCATCAGCATGCGTATTAAAGGGATTCACCTCCCGGCGAGAGCACTCGAGTCTCCTCGCCGGGAGGGGAATCCCTTTAATGCGCTCGCTGATGTCCGCGTGCAGGACATCAGCATGCGCATTTCAGTCTTTCCGAAATGAGGCGAACACTACGCACCTCAGTTCGGAACATAGTGAATTCCCCCCTAAATAGGGTAATAAAGTACCTTCCCCTTTCATCTGCGTGTATATACAGGAATGAGAAGCAGTGTAGTATTACAGGAATAGAAAGAGGAACATTGTGGTATTATATGATTAGATGGAGGAGTACTGTAGTATTATATATATTTTATTTGGACCAACAGTTCAATGTTTAGGACAAGCTTTTGAGAGATATTCCCTCTTCATATCTATATCTTTATTATTTGTTTTCCTCTCACCCATTCTCCCCCTCAGATTATATTGAAATTAACCGCACTGTGCCCACTCCCCACTATACTGTCTATCTGCTTTGATTTTATTACATTTACATTTGCCGTTTTTGTCTGTTTGTCATTGAGGGGGTTATTCACTAAAGTCCGAAATGTTGCGTAGAGGTATGAATTCGCCAGATAAAGACAGTCGCAATTGGCTGCTACTGTCGCAGTTGTGTCTTTATAATGAGAATATTGTCACAGTTGCTATTTTATTATGGGAAAATTGTCGCAATCTTAACATTAAAAAATGGTCACGACTTTACAATGGGGAAATTGTTGCGGATTTGCTATGGGAATCTGCTGTTTGCGAATTTGACAGTCGAATTCGCACCTTAGTGAATAACCCCCTAGGTCACTCAGACTTTAAACATGTTACAAACTGTATCCTTTAGCACTGCTCTGACTTGGGTAAAGAGGGAATATCTCTCTAAAGCAGCTGTTCTCAACCTGTGGGTCGCGCGGCCATCCCACAGGGATCGAGAACCGCTGCGGCACCCGGAAGCGCCCACAGGACCCTTCTTATAAGGGTTCCTGCGGGGTGACGTCGGTCGAAAACGTCACCACGTGACGTGCATACGTGATGAGGTTTCGGCCAAACGTCACCACATTCGGCCGAAATGTCATCATGCAGTGCGCGGTGACGTCAGCTCCTGGGATCGCCACCCAGAAAAGGTTGAAAACCGCTACTCTAAAACTTTGTCTTATATAATGAATTGTTAGTCCAAATAAAGTATCTTAACACTACAGCACCTATCCCTCTAATCCTATAATACTACAGTACTTATGTTTATAATTATTCAACTGAAATAATATGGCTTAAAACCATATGTGTGTATACGGGACAATCTGCTGTTTCATCTGTGAGAGTATTAAAGAAACAATTATCATAGCTTATGAAATAGATATCTACTATATGAACTATGACCTCTGCTTTTCCTGCAAATACCTAGGGGATAGATAAAACATAACAGAACTAACATTAAAACAGCCCGATTCTGCTACATAGGAAGAGTGCTTACCTAACTGCTGTAAAAGAGGCTTGTGTGATTGCTCTGTCGACTTCTCTGTGACTGATGTATGCTGCTGTGGAATGCAATCTAGAGGTGCTGCTAATTTTAAGAAAATGTTTATAAAAAACGCTACAGCCATACTGTAACATTCCAGTATAATTAGAGAGACTGAACATTACCGAACTCATGCTCGTGTGTACAATGGTCACATGACTGCAGGAAGCAGTTTTTCTGTAGCCAATTATTTAGAAGTCATGAGGCTTTCTGGGGAATGTAGTTTTTACATAGTATGATGTCTATAAAAAGGCTTTAACTGTGCTGTTCTTTTTCAATATGCTTCCAAAGTTTTTACTGCTGCTATTTTTACCACTATTCCCCATGTCCAGTGTTTCCCAAATGCCGGGTCGCGACCCGGTACCGGGCCACGAAAATAAAATGCCGGGTCACGAGAGCGCCGCTCATGAATATTCATGAGCGGCGCTCTCGTGACCTGGTTATTTTTGTGCTTATCCTTCGTGACCCACTAAAATTAAATGCCGGGTCACGAAGGATAAGCACAAAAATAACCGGGCCATGGAAAAAAAAGTTTGGGAAACACTGCCCTAGTCCACTCAAATTTTACTTGTTGCAATATTGCTTACATTAGTTGCTGTATTTCTATCACTACACTATTGTTAAAATATTAGCTAGTGGCTTCCGGTTTCACTAAACATATCTTTTGTTACATATACCATGGGCAGGAGCACCTGTTAGGTGGTTTACTTTATTTTAATTGTTTTTAAATGTTTGTATACCACTTGTTCATAATAAAAGTTAAGCACTTTTTCACATTACTTGAGTGAGTACATTATTAGGATTCTTTTCCCCCTTTCTTTTTCAAGAGTAAAACCCCAGCCATTTTAATCTACGGCAAAACAAACTGTTTACTTTATAGTGGGGCTGAGAAGCTCTTTAACAATAACTACAGCTGATATTAATGCACATTTAGACTGGGATCCCACTGGTATTTTCACAGCTTGGGATTTCTCAGTGCATTTTTTTCAGAAAAGAAGAATGTAAGTGGGGACATCTCTTTAACCTTAACTCTCTTGAAGGGAGATGCAGTGCAAATGCTCATGTAGACATTGTGCATTTGCTCTTATTGCTGCTGGTTGTAGCCATCTTTCATCAATCAGCGCATTTTATTAATATGCATTATCTAACCTTACAAAGAAAACTGGGAGAAAGAAGGGGCTTTTTACCCCACAGATAAAATATGGCTACTAAGAGCAAAATCAAACACAAAGTAATGCAATAAATGTCATACCAATTAAAATTGATTTATTTTTTTTTTAACTTTCTCTGGAGTTAATGGTCTTTAGCATCAACAACGTAGCAGGAAATAGAAAGGAGAACGCCGGCTGGTTTTAGACGGAGTGAGGCCCATATGCCGATATGTTTGTAGTAGAGTGTAGCACCGTATTAGCCATAGATATAAGCAGAGACAAGCAGAGTATACAGGTGCTTCTCAATAAATTACAATATCAGCCAAAAGATTTTTTCTTCAGTAATTCAATTCAAAAAGTGAAACTCATATTATATAGAGTCACTACAAACAGAGTAAACCTTTTCACTTGTTTATGTTAATCTTGATCATTATGGCAAGGATAAGGAAAACCCAAAAGTCATTATCTCAGAAAATTAGAATAATTAACCCAAAATACCTGCAAAGGCTTCCTTAGCGTTTTAAAAGGTCCCTTAGTCTGGTTCAGTAGGAGACACAATCATGGGGAAGGTGATGTCCAGAAGGCAATCATTGACACACTCTACAAGGAGGGTAAGCCACAAAAGGTCATTGCTAAAGAAGCTGGCTGTTCAGAGTGCTGTATCAAAGCATATTATTGGAAAGTTGAGTGGAAGGAAAGTGCGGTAGAAAAAAGTGCACAAGCAAGTGGGATGACCACAGCCTTGATAGGATTGTTAAGAAAAGGACATTCAAAACTTTGGGGGAAATTCAAAAGGAGTGGACTACTGCTGGAGTCAGTGCTTCAAGAGCCACCACACACAGATGTATACAAGTGTCACATTCCATGTGTCAAGGCACTCATGACCAATAGACAACGCCAGAAGACTTACCTGGGCCAAGGAGACAAAGAACTGACTGTTACTCAGTGGGTCCAAGGTGTTCTCAGATGAAAGTATATTTTACATTTCATATGGAAGTCAAGGTCCCAGAGTCTGAAGGAAGAGTGGAGAGACACAATCCAAGATGCTTGAGGTCTAGTGTGAAGTTTCCACAGTCAGTGATGGTTTGGGGAGCCATGTCATCTGCTGGTGTATTTCCACTGTGTTTTATCAAGACCAAAGTCAGCTAAGCTGTCTACCAGGAAATTTAAGAGCACTTCATGCTTCCCTCTACCAACAAGCTTTTTGGAGATGGAATTTTCATTTTTCCAGCAGGACTTGGCACCTGCTCACACTGTCAAAAGTACCAATACCTGGTTTAATCACAGTATCACTGTGCCCGATTGGCCAGCAAACTCGCCAGACCTTAACCCCATACACCATCTATTGGGGTATTGTTAAGAGGAAAATGAGAGACACCAGATCCAACAATGCAGACTAGCTGAAGACTGCTATCAAAGCAATCTGGGCATCCATAACACCTCTGCAGTTCTACTGGCTGATCGCCTCCATGCCATGTAGCAATAATGCTGTCATTTGTACAAAAGGAGCCCCAACTAGGTATTGAGTACATTTACTGTACATACTTTTCATTTGGCCAACATTTCTGTGTTCCACAATTTTTTAGAGTTGGTCTTGTATAATATTATAATTTTCTGAGATAATGACTTTTGGGTTTTCCTTGGCTGTAAGCCATAATCAAGATTAACATAAATATACATTTGAAAAGGTTCATTCTGTATATATTATATGAGTTTCACTTTTTGAATTGAATTACTGAAAAAAAAAACTTTCAGCTGATATTCTAATTTATTGAAAGGCACCTGTAGGCGATACCTTTTACTGGCAAACCGAATAGATGGTAAATGCAAGCTTTCAAAACTACTTTGGTTGCTTCTTCAGGCATGACAAGTAATCTCGAAAGCTTGCATTTACCATCTATTTCATTAGCCAATAAAAGGTATCCCCTATACTCTGTTTCTACAGACAGAGAGTAAACCTAATGGTCCTTCCAGGTATTTGGGGGGTGGCGATAGCCAGTCACCCAATTTGCTCCACATAAAACCCACCCTGAACTGAAGCCAATGCAATCAGTGTTTCTTTTACCCAGCCTGGGGCAGATTTATGTATAATTTAATTATTTATAAATCACCACAAATTTGCGCAGTGCTGTACAGTTCAGCAATACAAGTATAATACACACATGGGAAAAGTGCATTAAACAATACAAGTATAATATCACAAGGATACATCAAATTAAGTGCTAGGTTGTAGTTGACAAGAGGTTGGAGGTCCCTGCCCCGTAGAGCTTACAATCTAAATGGGAGGAAGACTTGCATACACAGAAAGCTGGTACTTGTGCAAAGCATTAACACACTTTGCAATCTATTTTTTTTTTTTTACAGCTGGCAGCAACCTCATGCATGTACATTTTCCATTTTCACTGAAAAGTTATGGCATAAAGAAACATATTGAACTACAGGTAGTCCTCGGGTTACGACGGTCTCGAGTTACGTCGTTTCGAGGTTACGACGCTTTATACGACGCCTCATTCCGACTTACATATGTGCAAGTTCGTGCAGCGGCAGAAGAATAGAGTCAAGTTCTGTACACTGTACCCCAGTTGCACAAGGAAAACGAGTCTCCTGCACGCTATAACACCCTATGATCCGACTTACGTCGAAATTCGGGTTACGACGCCGCGCAAGAACGGATCACCGTCGTAAGTCGAGGACTACCTGTATACAACTACGACTGTTACCAAGAAAGAGGCTGAGCATGCTGTTGCTGTTTAAGTGATTAAAATAGCAGAGCATGCAGTTGCTCAGTGAATTAACCAATATTTTCACTCCTCAGTAGTGTCCCACTGGTTACAGTTCTGCTATTCCTGCTTCTCTAGCATCACAATGATCCTATATCCAGTTACAGCTCAAGAGACCCTGTGTCACAGTTCAGCAGCACCTTTCTCTACAGCACTGGGTACAATTCAGCTGTTCCTGCCTTCAACTCCATTTCAGCCCAGAGACCACCAGTCAGACGTTAACACAGGGCCCTCCCTGCAAAGTCCATGAAAGGTCTGGTCTGACAACTTTTTTTATTTAAAGTATGCCACTTTGCCGGGATTTCTGGGCCACTTCATGAATATACGTACATTACCACTGAAACCTCTGGAAGACTGGCTGGGGGACGTTTAATTAACAGATAAAAAGAAGGCAGCAATCAGCAAAGCTAAAACAAAAACTAATATAAAGATAATATTTATACAAGCATTGAGTAGGAGTTAATTTTGAAGTTTTAAAAGTAACGTATTTTGAGGTGAATAGATTTATTTTGCACTAGCATTAACAGGCATGCTTTTTGCAGTAGTAAATGCATGCTATTGTTATAACCCATCAACTACTAGCTACGTAGTTTTCATGTGGCTGCTTCTCCTGCAGTTAAATACCAGCCATGTGAAAACTACGTGTCTGGAAGTGAAGAGGTCCAGCACTCCACTAGGTGTTTTTTTCACCGGTGGAGTGCTTGAATGACCAAGGAGGGAGTTCTGGCTGACTCCCTCTGTGGTTTAGAGGAGGGCTCATGTGACCCGATCGGTCACATGAACCAATAGGAAACAGGGAGCGCATGTGATCAGCGCTCCCTGTTTCACTTCCTCATTCGGCTGCTCGCAATGGCAGCTGCAGCTGAATGAGGAAAACTGCTGCCAATTTCTACTGGAGGGAGCAAGTTGATGTCCCCTACCAACCCTCCCCACAGCCACCACTGACGCCCCCAAACCCCGCTATTGCCCCCACATAATAAAAATATACCCCCCTGCCCGATTTGCTCTCCTGCCTCAGATGTAGCCCCCTGCCCCAGATTTGCCCCTCCAAGCCCCTGATGTGCCTTCCCTTTCCGAATTAGCCCCCTCAGCCCCTGCTGTCCACCCCTGCGCGATTCCCCCCCCAGTTCGATTGCTCCCCCAGCCCGATTGCCCCTCCAAGCTCCTGATGTGTACCTCACTCCTGATGTGCCTCCTCAGCCTCTAATTTCGCAGGTTCCCAGATTTCTTCACACAGCAGCCAATCACTCAGCAGGTTCCCAGATTTCTCCGCAGAGCTGCCATTTCCTCCGCACATTCCCAGACTGCCTCGCACAGCCGCCAATTCCTCCGCATGTTCCTAGATTGCCCTGAAGAGCAAGCAATTGCACCACACAGCCACCCAATGCCCACTGTAGCTGCCGATTGCCCCATAGAGCCACATATTCTTTTGCAGGTCCCCTTGACCTGCAAAGGAATATGTGTTTTTCTGTTTTGACCCTGCTTTATCAGCTGTTTTTTTTTAATTTTTGTTTTTATTGATTTTTCCAACTTTATAACATAACATTTGTAATCAAAAATAAA
>WMED01009566.1:0-16234 GCA_019650415.1 Pipa parva | reverse complement strand
AAAACAGTAATACCAATAAAAAGATTCTATAAACCTATGCACCACATTTCTTGTGTATTTAATATTGATTTCAGTCACATACTGTTATAATATAACAGTAGCTAAGAGAGCAAACTATAAAGCAATTTCATGCCCTTCTCAGCCAGCCCAGAGTTTAAATGATATTTATAGAAAAAGCTTACAGCCCAATGGTTTTCCAGGCAAATATTTACAATACAAATACTGGCAATTCTGTTTATTCTCATTATGCCTATTATGGCTTTCTGAAATTCATTTGTGCATGAAATTGCCAGTGATCACAACTGTATATCATTTACAAAGATTTAAAAGTCATAAGCATGGGCCCCAGCATCAAGTCTAAGCCAAATAAAATGGCTTTTTGGTAATAATCACAACATATATTTGAGAAGACTTTTTTAATTGCAGTTTTTTTTTAGAGGTCTTACTAAATTATTTATTTGCCTGTAATAATGTGGCCAAATAGGAAACAGAACCAATAGCACAGCATCAAAAAGCAGAACATCAACAGAACATCAGTATTGCTTTGTTTAATGTGATTCTAAATATAATTCTAAGAAATATTGATATTGCCAAGAATAAAGTAAAGCCATTTTACTAAATAAAATATGTTTAAATAATCAGCTAAATAAAAAGGCAAACATTAATGATATTCAATTAAATGAACAGCTAAATGTAAAAGAAAGGGTTTTAACAAATGAAAAAAAATGCTTAAGGAAAAACTCAGATAATATTTGCCGTCAAAGTGGTAAAGTAAGTGATAAAACATGGGTAACAGATTTGTATTTGAAATTAACTGTGGCATGGAATGATGTTTATTTCCTAATCTATTTAAAGGAGAACGAAATGCTTGTTTTCCTAGGGGGTGATTCTGAAGTGGGGTCAAATACATGCTTTTTTCTCCAGTGCAACCCCTTGCTTGTCTGAAAATTGCTGTTTGTTTCTTCTCCATGCAGACTGTGATCCGCTTCACTTCCAGCTTCTTCTTGAAATTCATCCACTTGTATAAGTGAAGAAGCAAAATTCTGATGTAATACTGCTTCCGTGCTTGCTGAATTTCAAGAGAAAGCAGAAAGTGAATAGGACCACAGCCTGCAGGGAGAAGACAGGAAAAGCAGTGATGAGATCAGCAGGTGGCAGTACTGGAGAAAAGAAACATATTGGTTAATTTCATTGCTCCTTTGAAACCACCCCTAGAAAATGAACTTATAGTTCTCCTTTATTGATATATAATGAAAAAGTTGATAAATGCAGAAAAAGAATTATGACAAAGATTTTGGGCCTTATTGGCTAAAGGATGAACTTACCTGTCAAATTCACTTCGAGTTGCATCACCAAAATAGTCACACATTCACTTCTCCTTAATGATGAAGCTGCGGATAGATTTGTCAAACAGGGACGACTGCTATGGACACAGTCGCATGAGTAGTATGGTAAACTCAGATGAATAGAAGTAGGATGCAAAGTCATGCAGAGTGATGAGAATTACTCCAGTGAAATGCAGTGATGTCATCCTTACTTTATCCTACTCACTGAATAATACATCTGTTTCTATGTCACTTTGTCCCTAGTTCATGTTTAGTAGTAGACTAATTTAGTCGCAATTGGCATTGTCACTTTTAATAAAATAGTCACCTTACGCCACACCGAAGTCCTGCCATCAACTCCCCAATTCGCCACTCTGATGTGGTGAAGTCAAACAGGTGAATTTGGAACACTACACCTTATCTAATTCAGAACTGCCACAGACTCCGCTGCTTAGTCGATAGTAGAAGTACCTGTGCATGTGCACGCAAAGTGATGGGAATTGCTCCGTAAGATCATAACTATCGTAGTCACCTGAATTGGTTGCCTATTCGCCACACTGCAAAGTTTGCTCACTAAGCAAACATAGGGTAGTGACAAATACAGGTGAATTCAGAGCTATACTCAATTAATTGGCCTTTAGTCAATAAGACCCTTAAAACTTTCCAAAATTAATTTTAATAATAAATTGTTTGATAGAGTTGAAGAGCAGAAAGGTAATAGTTTGATATCAGCATTGTTTCATGTGGGCATTGGTGCTACGTTTGTGAAAATGAATTTTTTTTCCTGCTAGATAGAAAGAGAGCATAAGGAAATGCCTCTCAGGATACTCACTTAATAGAAAAGTCTATGGGTGGATTTTTTAGGAGATACTCCAGTAAAATTTAGTAAATCGTGGTAGCACAATGTGTCTTTGTTATCAGTGGCTTTTAAAAACACATTACATTGGACAGTGAGTGGTTTTCTTCACTTATGAACGCAGATGTTTGAATGAACTCATTTGCTGGCAAACCTAATGTAAGCTTATAGCATTCCAATGTAACTGTGGTGTCATGCTCTAAAATGGTTATGAAATACCTCTGTTGCTTTTAATATCCTTATCAATTACCTATGTAATTATATATGTGTATGGCAGTGGTGGCAAACCTTTTCAGCACTGAGTGCCGAAAAGTGACGTTACTCACCAGCGCCTTCCCCTGCAGGCACTGATGAGTGATGTCATTGTGCCTGCATCCGGGAATAGCTCTGCTGCGGTTATCCTATCTGCAAGCGAGCATTCCTTCAGTGTAGACCACAGATCCAACCTGGAAATTGTCAGGCCAGGCCCGTGGCCTGCACTGAAGGAGGGCTCACACGCTGGGGGGATTTAGGATAGTAAAAGTGGTGATGGTGCGTGTGCCCTCTCTGGCATGCATGCCATAGGTTCTCCAATGCTGGTATATGGCATATGTGCAGTATAGTATATCTATTTTAGGGTGGAGCTTGTTCCAAAGATAGATATTGTAGCTAACAACAAAGATAGCCCAATTCTCCATAAATCCAAACTTTCCTACTCTGCAGTGTAAACTATGCATGTATCTCCCTAATTTCCACTTAAATTCCCATAGAAGCTGCAGTTTATGTCACAAGCTGCCTTTACACATCATTCTACTCACAACTTTAATAGGTGATGAAGTATACAAATGATTGAAATATATCTTCAGCTTGTACATTGCAGTATGCATTTTATATATACTGTATGTTCTCCTACTAAATATCCACCAGTAAGCTGGAGGAGTGCTTGCATTAAGTAAAAACAATATAGTGTATATCATTATGGAAATTTGGGGAAAATGTATTACAAAGTTAAAGGAATAATGAAGTAGGCAGGTGCTGACTGCTCACTCTCTATTCCCTTTAGAGCAAAAAAAGTCTTTATATTTGTGCATATTGTTTTGTTATTATTATCAAAATACAAATACAACATAACTAAAGTTGTTTTCAGGCAGATACAGTGATAGTAAATTGACTTATAGATGCTGAAAAATCCAATAAGAAATTCCTAATAATAGCTTTAGAAGCATCAATCTGCCAATTTGTTATAATATATTATATATGACAGAGCAAAGACAATTTTTGTAGTGCTTCAGAGAAAATGTTAATGCCTCTGCTATGTTGTTCTAAGCATCATATTTACTAGTTTAAATCCAGATTGCCATGAGAATTCAGCAACAATTTGCACTTCACTGAATATGCCTATTTTTAACCATTGTTATTGTATCTCATAAGCAGAAACTCATAAAGAGAAACTGTGGGGGCCATAAATTCTCCAGGTGAAATATTCCACATATAACTACAGCCAAGTGTGGCATTTACTAAGGTTAATAGTCAAAATGGAGGGTCTCTAAAGCATGCTGGAGTAAATTTTCTTAAGCACTGTAGGTATGCTGAATTAAGATGTAATCAGAAACATCTTAAACATAGTAATGTCATGACAACATGTAGAACAGATGTGTCAATGCAGTGACAAACAGCCAGCCTGTGCCTCCAATTAAAATAAATCGGGAAAACCAAGTGTGGAAAAATAATTACCGTAAACAAATCACTAACTGCAACAAAATTGTTAAAAACAGATAAAAAGCCAAGTGTCCAACAATAAAACAGTAAAAAGCTAAACCAACAACAAATCAGTTACATTCTAAATAATACTAAATTCCAGATTAATCAGCAAGCATCCACCAAGACAAGTAAAAAGCAACATAATTCCAATTTGGCTTGGCTTGTTTACCTTCACTGTTTGTTGCTATTGTTGTTGTGGTTGACATGGTGAATGCCAGAGTATTCAGTGGTACAGCCATTCTGTGTCCTTCAGTCAAGTGGTTGCATTACAGAGACAGAGTGGCAGCAGTGGATAAATATCCGTGAATTATGGTGAATCAACAGAAAAAAAAAGGAAGATAGATTCCGTTCCATTGGTCTACTTTGTGGGTCAAAAGAGGATTGAGAGCTTTACGGGCAGGACCTATGCTGGACTACCTTTTAGGACAGAAGAAAAGAGGACTACATATGTTTTCTATAACAGGTTGCCTAGGAATTTCTCAAGTTAGTAGAGTTTGGAGGATCTTTGGACAGGAGGACACAATTAAAAATAGGGGATGAAAGCCACTAACATGAATTTAGTTTTTTCCACCCGACCACATAATGGAGATTGGGAAGTATGGGAGGAGGTCAGTTTCTCAACCCCTCTGTGCTACTGAAGCCTTCCTCCCCAGATAAGAGGTAGGGGCTAGTTTTGATCATTGTTGAGTGCCATATTCGTCCTACCCCTGTGGACAATATTTTAGTAGGTAGTAGCAGGTTTAAACCCCTGGAGATTATTCAGATTATTGAGTGTATATATATATATATATATATATATATATATATATATATATATATATATATAAAATATAGCTATCTGGCTCTTTGTAGCTGGTTGAATGAATTGTTGGATGTCTTGAATACTTGGTTTTTTAGATATTTTGTTGCTAATTTGGCTAAATAACTCACTGTTTGCTGGAAATGTAGTTTTTGAATTGCTAGTTTAGCTTTGTAACTGGTTTGTTGGTTATTTTGCTTTATACAGGGTTTAGGGATGCATGCAAGCTGTGCAGTTGTTCAGGCCCCCTTGCTGCAAACAGATTCATTCTGCTTACTCCGTCTTTATGGCACCATAGTGACAAATATCCCAGCATATAGGGCTGCACTTTCAGGGCCTGCTATGTCTAGAACCAGCCCTGGATTTGTAAGCGGGCACAATAAAGGGCCCAATTTGTGCCTAGGGTCACCTATTTCCTAACAATTAAATGTAATTTTTAATGGAAACATTGCAAACAGCAGATCTGTACAGAACATAATACGTGTCACAAATTCAATCATGTGGTAGATGCAGACTTTATTAAATGTGTCTACATTGTCAGGGAGCATTAAAGATATTGTAGCACTTTGCCTATAATAATAACACATATCTGTGTATTTTTCAGCAATTATAAATTCCTGTGACATACTTAATATAACCTTTACAGAGATTTAGGGACAAAGTCTACTTAATGTGATGATGCTATAAACAACACCACAGAACATCACACAGAGCCAGTCTCCCCATGTGAAACTAATGTGAGACATATTTGCTCTTGAAGGAGCCCCATTATTTCCAATTTTCTAACTTTTGTCTCACTTGTCCTTGACAGCAATTGTTCAGTTGTCAGGCTCTTCGGAAGCTGAGTATGCCAGACAATGATCTTTCAAATCTGCCAACAACTATTGCTAGTTTAGTGAATCTTAAAGAATTGGACATCAGCAAGAACGGTAAGTGTCTGTCTTCTTTCTTTTTGATTACTTAAAATATTAGCTAGGGATGTAATACTTCTTTCTGGGTCACTCTTATGTTATGTGAATTACTCAGCTAGGAAAACTGTATTTTGTTAGGAGAATGAGCTAAATTTTGTGTGAAATATTCTACAAATAAGTTAAATCCCCTAATGAGTAAGCGAAGACATTGAATGCCCACTTTCATGGTTCAAGTTTAGAAAATATGTAGCTCACATGCTGTCAAATGCATTTTGATCTTATAGCCCCACACCATTATATAGCTAGAAACATGCTATCATACACTTAGAGGTCTGCTCTAAAGATAGAATTATGCCCCTGCTTTGGTCTGTGTAGCAAAAAAAAATTATATAAAAACCCTACAAAAATTCTTTTTTTTTTTTCCCAAAAATCTAAATATTACTTGGAGATGATATTCAAGCTTTGCATTTACTATGCGTATCTTCAAAACTAGCTTCAACATGCAACCAGTGCTTTTTTTGGAAAAAAATATTTGCCGGTAAGAGAGAGAGAGACCCAAAGTCAGCAGAAATACACAGTGCTCCTGGCTCTACACTCACGGTTCCCCATGTTCAGTCACTGCTATAGCCGTGGCTCGTACCATTCCCCAACTCCAGACTTACTTTCTGGGGCTCGGAACGTGACGTCACCCCAGCTTTCTCCAAACTTACCCCGTTCGGAAATGTGTGTGCGATAGTGATCCCTGGGGAGAGTGCTGCCCAGAGCCTCCTGCTGGACGGATGGAGGGAACTGGTGTAATCTGTAATTTTACCTGCTGATAGAACCAGGCGGCAGTGAGGGAGAAGTGAAGGGAAGCAAAGCTCAGCACTCTGGGAAATAATAGTGACTGAGCTGAGGCACTAAAGATACACTGGGCGTCTATCAGTCTTCAAATTTTCCAGTACGCAGTACCAGAGCTTTCCAGCACAAAAAAAGCACTGCATGCAACCATCTGATTTGTCTGTTTGAATCCATATAGAATTAATTAGTAAAGTTTAACCCAGATAAACATACATTTTGTGGATTTGATAGTTTGCACATACACCAGATGTTCTCTAGTATTTAGCAGAGCGGTTAATTAAGGAATACAAGACTGCTTTGTAGCAATAGTGGAGATGATTAATAGTATTAATTTTAATTAGTCCCTGATACAATCTAAGTAAAAAAATTGAATGCAAAAGTAAAAATGCAAAATGAAATATGTATCTTGTATGAATCAATGATAAGAAACCTAAAATATCAAAGCTGTTCTGATTAAAGAGGAATAGTGAGGGCAGTTCTATCTCCTGTTCATATTCTGCTCTGTCATAAAAATTGATTCATTCTTCCTTTTGTTCTCTCTTCACATTTTTCTTTAACTACAGATGGTGCAGTCTAAATTGTAATGTGGATATTTTTAGTGTATGATCGATTCTAACATAATGCAGCTAATGTCAGAGAGTATTACTCAGGGTATTCTGATTCACTCAGTGGATGTTGTAAAATGGGATCTTGTAATATGTGAGAAGCATTTTCAAAGAGTAATTTTCTTTTAATTGTACACATTATAGTTCTTAGAAGCCTTGCAAAATGTCCAAAATAGACATTGTATAGGCCTTAAACAATAGAGGTGAGCAGTGGCACAGTGATTATCACTGTGCTAACAGCCTGGGTTCTACATCATCTGCATGTAGTTTGTATGTTCTCCATGTACTTGTGTTGGTTGCCTATTTGCGCTCTGGTTTACTTCCATAATCCAAAAACTTACCAGACTAATTAAAGCCTGACTAAATTGGTTCCAAGTCTGTGCGTGTGTGTGTTTACACTGGGAAACTGGACTGTAAACTCCACATAGACAGGGCCTGAAGTGAATAATATCAGCACTATATAAATACAATAAATAAACAAATAAAATAAACCTGTATTAAAGTGGACCTGTCAGGGTCTGCTCCATGTGCCCAAGTTGAATCTCAGATCGGCTTGGGTAGGACTGAAAGGATGACTGACATTAAAGTTTCTCCAATCAGATCCCTTAACGATCTAGCAGAGATCTAATTGGAGGAGCTACTATAATGTCAGTCATCATTTAGCTCCGTCCAATCCTACTTGAGTGGGGCATCAGAGCAGAAAAGTAGCAGGGAGTTTGCTTCTTTTCTACAATCTTAATTGAATGCTTTTAGCATTCAGCTAAGACAACTCCCTGCTTCCTAAAAAAAGTCTCTTAATTGGACCTGACAAATCCATTTTAACATGGATAATACTGCATTGATGCATTCAAGTACTGCATAAAGACAGTGCAGTCAGCATAAAAGTAATCATCCACACAAGTCAAAAGACTATTTACCCCTGGCAAATAGCTAAATTTCACTGGTAATTTTCCCTAACTTTTTCAGCCTAAGATTGCGACTATAGTAGTCACTTGAATTGATTGTGTATTTGCCCCTTCACAGAGTTTAGTCAATAAGAGAACATGGGGAAGCGGAGAATAGACACAAATTCATAACTCTACTTGACTATTCGGACTTTAGTCAATGAGGCCCTTAATCTTTTCTGGATACTAGGGGGTGTAATTCATAAAGCAGCGAAGTGAGCTACGATGTGTTCAGCTCACTTCGCTAATAGTAGTATGCGCATGCTGATGTCCTGTACGCGAACATCAGCATGCGCATTAAAGGGATTCCCGTCTCGGCGAGGCAACTCTTTTGTTCTCGCCAAGATGGGAATCCCTTTAATGCGCATGCTGATGTCCGCGTACAGGACATCAGCATGCGAAGTGAGCCGAACGGATCGTAGCTCACTTCGCTGCTTTATGAATTACCCCCCCCCCCCCCCCCCCCCCGTCTTGATTGTTTAGGTCTAGAAATACAAAAATTGATGGACTGAAGTAAGATCAATCATTTTTGTGATAACATAAAACATTTAAGTTTAATTTAACTTGTCAGATTCATTATCCTGATCACAGCTTTTAACCTGATGATTCGCCACATTATCTCAACTCCTTAATGAACTACCTAATCAGTATATCATCATTGTTAGAGTATCAGAATTGTACCCATGTTCACATTAATTCCGAATAATTATTTGAGATTTCAACATGGGTTTTTACTTTAGGTTTTGACTTGTGTGTTGCACAGTTTTATATGTATTGGGCATGTGTCTTCATACACAGTATTCCCTTATTTCTCCCAACTTGTCAAATAGAGAGACCAATACTAATGATTGACCATTTTTTGAATTTCACCTTTGTATGTAACTAAGAAATATTATGCATGGATAGCATTCTTGTTACAGAGATTTCCTTCGATATATTGCAATTAGTTGCAATATATCTTGCCATAGGGGGAAAAATTATTTCCTGACCCAAAACAACAATTAAACTTGTCTCAAGCTTAACCCCCTTACATATGTATTACCCATTGCTAGACAGGTGAGTATCCAATTTCTTCTTAAAACAACTTAACCTGCCAGGACAACCTTTTGTAGTGGTAGGTGAGACATCCTCTTTTCTGAGCACTATGGATATCCACCCTGCTTTAGTAGGATTTTCCACTGAATAGGCCTTGGCGACATTTTTTTATATGGTTTCCTAATATTTATAGACAATAATCATACAAGTGTATCTTCTCTAATGTAAACAAACTTAGCATGGAAAGCCCAAATCTATAACAGTGATTCTTTAGTCAGTCTCCAGTTCCAAAATCTCCTTCTTGTGACTTGAAGCCTATCTTGATATTATTCCTCTTTTAATACAATTCTTGCTTGCTTTAGCTGATTCCAGTTGGCTTTTTTGCTACATTTAATTCAGTTAACTACAAATACTCCCCTTACCTGAGCCCCCAGTGGTGTAAATTGCAAGTAGTTTTTTTTGCAACACTGACAGTGGGGGTTATTCACTAAGGTGCGAATTCAACTGTCGAATTCGCAAACAGTGGATTTCCATAGTAAATCTACTACAATTTTCCCATTGTAAAGTCGCGACAATTTTCCCATAATAAAGTCACGAGTGCGACAATATTCTCATTTTACAGATGCGACTGCGACAGTAGCAATATATTGCAACTGTCTTAATCTGGTGAATTCGCACCTATATGAAACAATTCGAACTTTAGTGAATAACCCCCTGAATCTGATAACTACTGTTTTCTTTTGATCCTTTAGGCTAATTATCTGTTTTAAGGAATTACTCAAACGGCAGTGCCTCTCTTGGGAATTTAAATGTATGGGTACATCCTGTAGGTAATTTTCCCAATGCTAAGTCCCTAGAAGTGAACAAGCTCCCATGCTCATTTTTGTACATGATCAAAATGAACTCCGCCCTCTACTAAAAAACAAATAACCGAGAGAGTCCACCAGAGGGCAGCAAAGAATAATATGTGAATATAAAGGAATGAAACAGTTGGTTTTAAATGAATCACATGAATTAGCTTATAATTAGCTGTTTCTGACCATATAGGTCTATTACCTGACCCAGAGCCTGATCCTTATAATATTTATCGACATTTAATTGGAAATCTAGTTTCTATGTATTTTAGTTTTTTTTGTTTTTTACTTCCTTGTTTCTGTGTGTATGTATAACACTTGTGTTTGCACATATAAACATTATTAACATTACAATAAAGTAGAATTATATAAAAATATACTTTATTTTTTATAAATTTCCTTTTAAATATACATTTCATAGTTTATTTAGCAAATCAAAACCTTTTGCAAACTTATACTTTATGTTCAATTTTTTTGTTCCTTTAGGAATTCAAGAATTTCCCGAAAACATAAAATGCTGTAAATGTTTAACAATAATTGAGGCCAGTGTGAATCCTATATCAAAGTAAGAAATTTTCATTTTACAATGAGGTTTAGGCTTTAAAAGTATAAAAGTATATAGCAGTATTTCAGAAGTGATTTATTTCTAACGACACCCCAGGTAATAAAATTTACTATTGGCCTTCCTCTTTATACGATAAAATTGATTTTCTGCTGATTTTGTTCTTTTCAGTCTAAAATAAACACTTATAATTATGGGGCACAGTTATTAAGTCGAACACCTTTTTTCGACTAGTAAATACAGGAGAAACAGCCTATATTTAACGATATCGCTGTTTTCTCCTATTTACTAAAGTGTTCAAAAACCATTTTATTTCCCAAAAAAATTCTCCACCCTCAGGCTGGCGTAAACCCATTATTCCCAATGGAGATGTTCCTGTCATTTAGCCTAAATATTTCCCATGTAAAGAGACATCAATCTGTAATGGAAGGAACCGTCATAGAAAAGCATTGCAAAGTGTGCCCCTGTTAATTATTTATTTCAATGGGGAAACATTTTTATTGATCCTTTGTAAATCAAGGAAATCGAAAAATAAAGAGGGAACAAAAATTGACAGCAAAAGAGGGTGAAAAACAGTCAATATGGTCAAATAGGTCTTAGTAAATATGCCCCAATTACCTTCAAATGGCATTATTTCACTTGATGAAATCCTCCTGATTTGCCCATGTAAGCTATTACTGAGAGAATGAAAGAACATGCTATCAGCAGATGGGAAGCAAACTTATCACAGACAGAGATAATATGCATTCCTGCCCGTATTTACAGAACATCCCGTCAGTAAATCCATTTCACCACTGCTGAGTTAGTTTTATTTACTGATGTATAAATAGTGCAAAAGCTAATACATTTTTGTACTGTCCCTGATTGCCAAATAAAAAGGTCTGTTTGTGAAATGTGTTACTGCAATACCTTCACAAATAAACAGTAAGTTGGGGGTGTTGTTTGTAGCTTGCTGGTAATTGAATTCAGGCTGCTGTGAAGTTGCTGTGTGAAATTAGAAAATAACTCTCTAGCCTCTTCATTAATGTACAGCTTTCTTTATGTCCATAATGTTGCTGCTGATTATTTATAGACTTGTTGTCTATCCCATTGTTTGGAAGCAGTTTAATTGGAATGCTCTGTAGTGCTGTTTTGCTTTATTGCTTAAGCAGATAGCTTTCCAGTATTTATATTAAACTGTAGCAAAAGTCACAGGCTGGCATACTAAATAAAACCTATTAGGAGGGCAGGGTGTTTTCCCTGCAGCTGGCTGAGCTCTTGAAACTGACAATCACTGCCCTGCCACTGAAGAGACTTAGGACCCTCCCCTCTGCTAAATGTGCTGTGTCTACAACACATGCCCTCTCTAAGCATGTGCAAGCCACACTGAGCACATCAGCATATCTTACACATCAGCACAGGGCAGTGGGTTGAGGTGGCAGTCCTTAGCCCTTATTTCTCTAAGCTCTAATGAAGATTTTTCATCATAAAGTATCAGTGCTGTGTTATATTCTAGCTATTTCAAGATGTACAGGTGCTTTAGAAATGAACTTGTAGCATGGATTTTGTTCTAAGATGAATTTAAGGAGCATTTTATCTTACAGTTTACATATAGCATCTTGTATATTTGATTAATGCATACTGCCAGCAGAGGAATTCAGCAATGCCTTTCACTTTGACTGAAAAGGAGCTTTTCTTTAGCATGTCGCGTATTGTAGCTTGTGCTCTGGAGATTCTAAAACTCTGCATTCAGTAATGCTTCTTTCATTTCAAACGCCGCTTTCAGATCCTTCAGCTTTACATTTCAGAAATTATAAAATTCTGCAGTAATACCTAATATTCATGTATAAGGGCAAGACAAATTGTGACATTTAAAGTTTAGTTTAGTATTGTGTTAATGTTTTGGGATGTCAAAATAATCTGTAGATTTCAAGCAGAAATATTCATTGTTTCTTATGATTTGATACACAGAATGCAAATGCAATATACTTTCAAAAATGTCCTTGTTTCTAGGCTCCCAGATGGCTTTACCCAGCTTCTTAACTTGACTCAGCTGTACCTTAATGATGCCTTTCTTGAGTATCTTCCAGCTAACTTTGGAAGGTAAGAATCACTAAAAGTTTATTTTTGTGTTGATAGAAATGACAAATATATATGAATTTACAAACACATCATATAATAAAGGTGCACCAGTCAACATTTACCACTCTGCATGTACCACATTACACGGCAGCTCTGGTTTTCTGCATTGTTTTACTATTATTTATTGGTCATACAAGTATTTCACAGAATTCAAAAGTTTCTGCAGATTTGTTTGGACTCTAGTTGAGTTAACTGCCTTCTTCTCTCTTCTTATATATTTGGGTGATTACCTTGTTGTTTTCAGTAAAAAATAAAATGAAACATTACTACCGCATCAACCCTTTGACTGTGCAATTTTATAGCACCTCAAAAGGGTCTTGTTTACCCACTCTCTGAGACTGAATATAAAACTATGTATCTTAAAGGAAACCTTGCATGTGGGTTCATTGAAGGATCAAAATCTTTGCGTCTAAGAAAGATGCATTTCTGAGGCCACACTTATTATTATGGCTGAAAGAAATCACTATTAAAGATTACTTTCCACTGTTCTTAAAGGAACAGTATGGCCAAAAAAAAAAACCATTTAATTATTTATGTTAATTACTAACTTTTATTAAATGCATTTTATTATCAGTTTTTAAAAAAAATAAAATTTGTACCTGTAAAGAAGTGCTGTACAGCACTTCCGTGTTGTAGACTCCATCTTCATTCACTGCCAGCGACTCTACAGCATCCTGAATCTCCAGATCCCCTCTAAAGATGCACAGTCCTCTCCAGCCGCACTGATAATGAAGCCCCACACCGGCATTTCCTATGTCAACTGGTAGAGCATGCATATCATCAAGGGAGGATGCGTTGATGATATGCACACTCTTCCATGTGCAGGGCTTCAGTATCAGCACGGCTGGAGATGACTGCACATCTTAGAGGGGATATGAAGACTCGGGACACCATAGAATCGCCAGCAGAGAATGAAGACGGAGTCTACAACATGGAAGCACTATACAGCACTTTTTTGCAAGTAAGAATTTTATTTTTTTTAAATTGATAATAAAAAGCATTTAATAAAAGATAATAATTAACATAAATAATTAAATGTGTTTTTTTTTTAGGTTTTTGCCATACTGTTCCTTTATTATCTAAACTTTTTGATTGTTCAGATGGAGCCTCCCTATTTATAAAATATATTCTGATCCTTATTGTAGCAACAGTGAATGTAAGACTGCAACACCACCAGACTAATATTTTATGATCACATTGCCTACTTCATTTTTGTTTACCAAGACAAAATCCTAATTTATTCTAATTCTCTTGAAGATTCCAGGGATCAATTAAAAACAGTGCTCCACAGGTTTTGTGGACAAAAAATATACTAGGTTTGAAAAATGTCTGTAATAGACCTCTCCTTGGAGCTACTTTTTTCTGTTGATGATTTCAGATGTGAGGTGTGAGTTGAGCCTGTGTCTCAGGGTTTAAAAGCTATCCTCAGATTCCTCAAGTTTGCTGGACCTTTTAAAAGCGATGAATTCCATTGTGATAAAAAGGAATTGTTTGATTTACTGAAAAGAAGGTCAGTCCCAGCTGACATCTTCTCTGACCTCTAGAATACATTGGGAAAGGCAAGAGATTTTTCCCTAGACAACTTTGCAAGGCACTTTTCTTTTCTATACCTCATTACATTATATCATATTGCCCTGGATCTAATAATTATTTAGGCAGTTTTGTATTGAAGAAGAGGCTGAAATAAATTCTAAACACGTGATTCCAGGTGAGGTCATGAAGATATTCTCACCTGAAATCATGTGTTTAGGGTCTATTTCAGATTTTCCAAAATGTCACATTTTATTGCATTAAGAAACTATAGATTTTGCTGATATTTTCTTCAAAGAAGTAAAATGTCTCAATCAACATCCAGTTTTTTGAAGTGTGCAGATTTTTCTAAATTCTTGAAAACCATGAGTGCAAAACTTGGCATAAAAGTCAATATTTTTTTTTTTTATATTATTCACTAATGATAAAAATGAGAGAGCCATTCAAGCAGAATTAATCTCTAATCTCTTGCTTTCATCTGCTTCTGGAACATTCTTGTTTTTGGTCTCTTGGATATCACCCTGGTGTCATTCCTGGTCTTGGTAATTCTCTTGCAGTTTCATCTGCAGAGAGATATGCTGAGCCTCAGAATTCTTTGGGAAAACATGCTAATATTTCCAAAATAATTAAGAAATGTGTGACAATCATAGAAGATAGTCTTAATCCTTCATGTAAGACTGAAGGTTTAGTTTGCTGCATATCCACCTAAAAATATGGAAATGAACTGGTTCCCTTACATTCAAAGAACAGTTAAATCCTGTTTTGTTCACATAAGAGCAATCCAGTAACATGTAAATCATTCAATGTTTTCTTAAACCTGTTATTTAAAAAATACTCTCCATTCACTCCCTTATCTGATCCAATTCTGGTTGATAAAAATGAAAGCTATGAAAATAATTCATTCTACAAAGCCTTTTCCAGGACACCAAGAAGCCACCAGCAGATGGGGATACTGTAAGGCCACAGTCATGGAACTTGAATCCTAGACTCCCTGTCTACCAAATGTAATTTTTCAAATCTGTTACTGGGTCTACATATTTTTTCTTAAACGGGACTAAATGTATTCCTGCCTTGAAAAATCAGTCTTTGAATTGTAATACAAACAGTAGGAGGATCTTACTTCCTATAAAAGGCAGGTAGATTTAGTTTGTATTTGCCCAGGCAATAAGGCTTACTGTGAGTATAATTTCTTGTAATTTTCACTTGCTGCTTGTCAGCAGTTCCTCAATGGTAAGTTCCTATTCAATCTAATCTTCTACTTCCATTGTTGGTTGGTTCAGTAATGACAACCATTCACCAAAATGAAGACGTCTGGCAACTGACAATCAAATACTAGATATCATATCATCTTGGTGGAACCTTGGAAAGTTTTATATAGATTGTAAGCTCTACAGGCAAGGGACCTGAAACCTCTTGTGTCAACCACACCCTGGCACTTAAAGTGAAGTATCCTTGTGATATTATACTTGTATTATTTAATGCACTTTTCCCATGTCTGTATTATATTTGTATTGCTGAATTGTACAGCGCTGCGTAAATTTGTGGTGCTTTATAAATAAAATTATTTTTATATATATATATATATATATAGTATATATATACAGTATATATATATATATATATATATATATATATATATATATACATACATCATCTAAAGTAATTATGATCCTGCAGTAGACATCATCACTTGTTGCTTGACAGTTTTGTTCAGTTGGAGTGCTACCTCCTCTACCCCTTCTAAATGTGCCAAAGAGCTAATTATGACGCTAACCAGGTAAAAGTGAGCAGTTTGTTCCTCCCATAGAGGGGAGGATTTTCTTACATAAACAAGGTACATATGATTAGTAAACCTCTGTAGAATAAACAAACTGTAATTTCACTCTCTGCTGCATTCTGAAATTAAGTTATATATGATTAATAAATTGCAAATATTTGCAGTTTGGCAAGTCCCCAATTCTGCTATGTAAATAAACCCTTTAAGTCTTTTATCAAAACATGTTAGAAATAAGAATGCTCATTTCAGTCATATGGTATGTAAGGAAATAAAGGATTAAGGGGGTAATTCAGCAAAGTCCGAATTGTCGCGTTACGGTGTGAATTCGCGTCTAT
>WMED01009564.1:0-16235 GCA_019650415.1 Pipa parva | reverse complement strand
TTGTTCCTATGTCATGTTGTAAATCAAACACAGTCGCCATTCTCATTTTTCATTGAATTGGCAACACACGCAACATTGGAGCCCTGCCATCAACCCCCTAGTTCGCCACTCTGATCTGGCGAAGGCAAAAAAGTGCTTTGCAGCATCGCAGCTAGTTGCATTCACTACTTCGACATACTCCGCAATTGTTGAAATACCTGTGCACACGCATGCAAAGTATTGGAAAAGATACATCAGTTCGCGAGTAGTGAAATCACCCGAATTCACTTAACTTCGCGACCATTCGAATCGCTTCACCTGACCTCGTGACCATTCAAGTCACTTCATCAAAATGGCCGCCAGATAGCTTTTGCCGAACAGGTGAACACTGCCGGACTCTTAGAAGACATTAGACTGATACAGCATTCAAGCCTTCACCGATGTCTGCCTGTTGAGAGAAGTGAGCTGGCGAGCATTTTAGAGAAGTAACTCGAATGGTCGTGAGGTCAGGCGAACCTCGGCGATGTGACTGGCGCAGTCGCCCGAACTGTTCGCACTACTTCGGACGTTGGTGAATTCCCCCCATAGTCTGCTAAAGGAAGTTAAGTTAGTCACACTTTAGATCTAAAAGGAAGGATGAAAAGTCAGAGTGGTCATTTATCTACCATAAGTGCACCCCTACTGAGTAGGCACAAAATACACATGATGGTCACATTTAAGCAGGAATTCAGTCCCTTTATCTCCAAAAACATACCACTTAAACACAAATGTTAGCAAAGGTTTTTTTGGCTGTTTTGGTCGAAACAGCTGTTTTTATTTCTAATGTGGGTACTTTGCTCCACAGATAAAACTGGCCAGTGTGGCACCACCATATACTAGGGTGCAGTTTTCTGCATGGTCAGCATTACCTTGTTCTGATTCCTAGTGTTACTCAGGATTAGCAAACAGTGATGCACCTTTACAGCATTCTTGTTCATCTCTGCAATGCTCCTTCTTGACACATGTCCACCTGCAGTGTCTCTCAGTTAATTCAAGTTAACATTAAAGTATCACCTTTCATATCTACTATTGCCAGCACCTAAGGGTTTGCTTCCTGCTTGTACATCTGCTGCTTAATTCCTCATAGACTGTTCCACGTGCTTTAGCATTGCACCTACAGCACTTAAAGTGCTTGTTACACTCAGAGTAACTCCTATGCCTGACCTGCAACTGGCCTTTTCAATTTCCACTCACTGGGCTCTCCACTATCTGTCCAAGGCAGAATGTGACAATGTGTTACACTAATTTTAGAGTAACCTCCAGCTATATTGAACACACCAAAAGAGGCATGATAAAGTGGGTGTAAGAGCAAGAACACTCAAGGTTAGGCTGCTTAATTCCAAGTGTCCGGTGACAGTCATAATAATATGCTTTTTATTTCAAATACATTTGGCCTGTTACTAATACAATTTAGGTTACAACAAGTTTGGTCACCTGAAATGTCCTATCGTGGTTCATGCACCATTACAGTGCTGATGTGTGTTGCGGTGACTACATTTGCATTGGCAAAGGTAATTTGTTCCTTACATTGTCAATAATGGTAGAAGGGCAAGTGACGTTGTCAACAAATGTTATGTCAGTGACAATTGGCATATTGAGCTAGACCTCCTTTAGATGATTTTGACATCAGAGCAATGGTAGACTTTAGCTAACTTAATCTTAGTGGAAATAAAAAGAACCACAAATAGCAACCATAAACCTAACAAAAGAATAAAGAACCAAAAAAATAAGGGGGTTATTCACTAAAGTCTGAATTGTTGCATATAGGTGTGAATTCGACAGCTAAAGACAGTCACAATAAACTGCTACTGTCACAGTCACGTCTTTATAATGAGATTATTGTCACAGTCATGACTTTCCTATGGAAAATTGTCGCAGTCGCAACTTTAAAATTTGTCACAGTCGTGACTTTACAATGGGGAAGTTGTCGCTGATTTTTTATAGGAATTTGCTGTTTGAGAATTTGACAGTCGAATTCGCACCTTAGTGAATAACCCCCTAAAAATACTGTAGCAGTGTATTGAAATCCTTGGGCCATTCTCCTCCCTCTGTTTGCACATGTTGTTATGGGGAAAATGTTTAATGTTATCTTCTCTTAAATATTTTTTGTGTCCTAAAATACTTGGCACTTTACATTGACCATGTCTTTGTGACCTCATCATATCTTCTTGTATACGTGTAGGTGTAGGTAAAGACAACTATAAGGCAGTATAGTTAGCAAAGCATTGTGATAGTGTCTGAAACTGTATTATGCCAAATAGTTAATAAGTAATGTAATACTGACTTATTATAAAGTGGTTTTGTGACAAACCAAGCTTAACCTATATAAGTGGAAAACCGTTTACTTCAGTCTGTTGCTTTTATTGATTTGAAACATTTCTCCAGACCCCTAGACCATCCAAGGGGGGGCAGTTGGTACAAACTGCATTAAGTAAGCTAAAAAAAAATGTGCCTCAAGATTTTGTCCAACATTGGTAATTTATTTCTGTCATGTTTTTGTTTTGTTGCGTGAATAATTTTCTTTTGTGTGCATTAAATGTTTCTGAAAAGTAAACACTTTTCTGAAAACTACTTCTTCTTCTCAAAAGCATAAGTGTGTTTAAATGCAGTACTGCAATCACTGTTGACTGACATATCTGTGGCAGCGGTGACATTTGCCATGACCAAAGGGAATTTGTACAGGACAATGTGGTCATTGTAAAATGGACAGGTGACCTTGTTGGTGACAAATGAAACATAAATCTGCCAAATAAATACTTCATCTCCTGGAAGCTTTTTGTCTTGAGACCAATTGTAGAATTGTTGAGCCTTCTGTGTGTAGGTATGAAAAAACATACTTTACAACAATGGATACAAGAATATAGAAATGTTATTAAAGTGCATTTGTCACCTCAAAACTAATACTAATTTAGGTTCTACTCATGAAATAAAATTTTTTGTAAATATATATGTATTTAAAAAAATGTAACTTTATGCAGTGTTTCTCTCTGTCATCTTCCCTGTCAGTCTGCCTTTTCTTTCCTGAGTTGGGTGGTCGGGGCTAAATGATGATTGACATTATAGCTCCCCCAATCAGATCCCTTAAATCATGATCTAGCAGGGATCTCAGTAACTATCTCCCACCTTCTACTTAATAATCACCCCAGGATTTAACAAGCTTTTACTGCTCATTTTAGGTTAATTTAGCAAGCTCTCCAAATAATTCTAGGCAGTAAATTGTAATTACATGAAAGCATCTTTCTAAATGTTATTAGAGCACAACCCCTTATGGGTTCATTCGATAAAGTCCAAACTGTCGTGTAAATGCCCGTATTTGCGTCCTATCTCAACTTCTCCATGTCCACTTATTCAACAATCTCTGCGATGTGACAAAATTTGTGACTAATTCTGATGCTTACTCCAGTTGCAGACTTATGGAGCTCTTCACATCGACTTGCGTGCATGTGCACAGGTAATTAGGAATATTCAGTATGTGACGGAGTCTGTCGAAGGAGCAGATTCTGCACTGCGAACTGTTTTGAATTCACCTGTTTGCCTTTGCCAAATCAGAGTGGTAAATTGAGGAGTTGATGGCAGGGCTCCAGTGTTGCTTAAGGTGACTATTCATTGAAAACTAACAATGGCGACTGCGACTAAATTAGTCTACTACTAAACATGAACTAGGCACAAGAGTATTTTTCACTTATATACAGTTAGTGGGATATGGTGAGACTGACATCACTGCCCTTCACTGGGGGAATTCTCCTCACTCTGCATGACTTCTCATCCTACTATTGTGTGACTGACTATGCCGCACAACGCATGCAACCGCGTCTGTCACTGTCTGCTGCTTCATGAATAAGAAGAGGTGAATTTGTGACTTGATGTGAACAGACACGGAGTCACTATGCAAGGTGAATTCAGCCTTTAATGAATGACCCCCAAGTGTGTTTAGCATGTTGACAGATTCAAGTATGAGTCTCTTATCTGCTGCTATGCCACAAAATTCTTTAGCATTTGATAAATAAGTCTAACAAAACTCATTGCTTCATTACCTCTTTGATGTACATGTCCAAGATTGAAGAGCAGCACAATATCATTCATTGCAGGATAGTGAGGTTACTACATAAGCAGGTTGTATACTTAGCATTTCTGTTCAAAAAGAAACACAAAACAGCTATTGGTTACAAAAACATTTAAAGAAAGGTAAGTATCAGGTATCAGAAAATAGTTGCTATTACTGAAACTGTAGTTTTGAGACCTTATTGAATAAAGCCTGAATAGTCACGTTAGACCTCTGAATTCACGTCTGTTCTCCACTTCTCCATATTCGCTTTAATGAGCAAACTCTGTGAAGTGGCAAATATGTGACCAATTCGGGCATCTATGATAGTCTCAATTTTATGGAGCTCTTTGTATCACTTTGCATGTGCATGCACAGGTACTTCTACTACTGACTAAGCACAGGAGTGGTGCAAAGGTGCAAATGCGACTCGGTGAACTGCTCAAAATTTACCTGTTTGACTTTGCCACTTCAAACTGGTGAACTGGGGGGTTGATGGCAGGGCTCCAGTGTTGCATAAGGCAACTGTTCATTCAAAAGGGACAATGGCGACTGTGACTAAATGACAACATAACCTAGGGACAAGGCAACATAGAAATAGATGGAATATTCACAGAATACAGTTAGTGGGATATGATGAGACTGACCCTTCACTTATTGAATTCACCTCACTCCACATGACTTCTTATCCTCTTGATTACACCACACTATGCATGTAACAGTGATTGCTGCTGCTGCCACTTGCTCGATAAGTGTTTTTGCATGCTTAATGAGAAGTGAATTTGTGACTATTTTGGTGATGCGTCTCGTATTATAACAAATTTGACCAGTGAATTCATCCTTTAGTCAATAAAGCCCTTAGTTTTTTATAGCATTATACTTGTTCTGAATATTATCACAAATTTGGCAAAGACACCAGTTTTATGGTTAAGTTAATCAGCATTGTCTATATACAGTATACTGTGTATATACTGTGTGTATATATATATATATAAATAATTTGAAGCTATTTTGCAGTTAGTAAAGCTGCTGTGATATACTAAGGTGTTAAATGTGCCGAGGAATCATTTCAATGAAATTAATTTTAAACCCATATTTGTTAATATTGTTACTAAGAAACTAGTGAAAAGATGTACAGTATACTCTATCAAGCAGTAGCACATTTATAAATTGATATACACTATATATACTATATTTTGGTTGCTAAATCATTTTTTTTTTTCCAATTCACTATGTTCAAGGATTTAAAAAAAATATCAACAAAATATTGTACTTTGTTAAAGAAGATTTTTAATCTTTTCTTCAAAAACACATCTCCTTCCCACCCACCCACCCACACCAAAAAGAAATATCTAAAACATATTATGCAATTCATTTGCCCTTTGTCGCCGTCATGATTAATTTTGCCCTTTTTTTGACAGGTACTTGTAATTCTATCAACAGGACGTCAGCTTTCCTGTGAAATCGATCTCCGCTGAATAGAAGAAGTCTTCTTTCCTCGCTGATTTATTCCTTCTGTATGCTGAGAAAGTGCACTGCCACCTTCTAACTGAATAAAATTCTTGTATGATGTTTGAAAATGAATGTTTTTTAGCTGGGCTGCAGGTTCCCTTTGTGCCAGATGAGCTGTGACCTTTTGCTGGCATTTTTTGCTCAAATGCCTGATGATTTTGGCATGTATAAATGACTGTCAATTTTCCTTATTAATTTGCACTGCTGTCTTATGTCTAAGTTCAAGGATCACTGTCACCAGCAAAGTCCCAAACATTAATCCGTAGCACTGTTTAATTTTCCAGTGTCTCACCAGAGGCTGAATGCTGCGAAATGAGGACAGTGTCACAGCCTGTCTATCACTTTGGAAATGGTGCAGAGAGATTTAAAATTACATGGGAACACTCCTTTCTATAGGTCAAGAAATGAGGTTATTACAATACCTAGCAAGTAGAAAGACATTAAAACAAATTTTAATGAAACTCTTGCCCTGAAAGCTTCAATGGGAATTTCAAGTAGTTTTAAGACTCTGACTTAAATATTACCTTCCCTGGTTGCCAAATAAGTGTAGTAATTTAAAGTACAGCTTCGATATTCAGAGTAAAAATGTTTGAGGTTCATGTGACATAATACCAGATTTTAAAAGCAGATTTTTACAGTGTGTTCCATATATATACATATATATAGATTGTTATTCATACACAAACTTTGTAGCAATATACAAATAATTGCTGAGGTCAGGATTAATATGACTGCTTCTGTAGTAACTGTATCACCAGCTGCTTGGGAAGCTATGATGGGGCTTATTCACCAAAGTGACAATTTATCTATAGAAGTGAGTTGTCATTATTCAAGTTGCTACGTTCTGATAGTTGCAAATTCTCTGCTCCTTATTCACTAAACAGAGGATTCCCATATCGAGAAAGTAAACTGTGTCAGTTGCTGACTCCTGCGTAGTGTGATGTAGGCAGTCAGACAATAGCTGCAGGCTGACTGATTCAACTCTTCAGTTGAGTTGATGCTATTTGACAAGATTTCTTAGTATGAGTACTGGTTCAACGCAGACATACTCAGGGGAGTTCTCTCTCAGAGCCGCACGCTTACAGCTTAGTTACTGAGTCAGAATAAATACCATGCTTTCTTTTGCCAGAGAGGATATTATTATTATTGTAATTAGTGTTGATTGATGATATTGAGAAAAGTCGGCACGATTATTACAATTATCAGGTGTTCTCGATGATTCTACAAAAATCGTGTTGATAATCGTCATCACTCGATAGTATCTACTATTGAGCAAAGATGATTGCGTGGTTGTTCTTCTGTTACAGCTGTCCGCTGCACTCAAGGACATCCTATTACATAAGCCCCATCTAGTGGATGTCCCTGCAACCCCCAAGCCACTAACGTGGCTATATAAACCATAACCAGCAAGTGCGGTTATGATTTAAAATCCAATTATTTCCCTATGGAAGTAATTAGGTATAACCCCAGCTCTAAACCCACTTACAGTGAAAAGTATTCCTTAGCAATAATCATGCCTCAGTCTTTAATGTCTTAGGCAATGCTTTTTTTTTTTTTTTCTCGGCCACTCAGAGAATGAACATGCTTGACTCATTATTAAAAAAGAAAACTGTCCCAACACTTAAACTTTTCAATTTCGAGTCAAACAGAAACTTTCCATCATTGTGGCTCTTATAAACTTTATTAAAACAAATTTGAAAATAAGTTTTAACCTTTTTTAAACCAACTTATTTGCCCTTTAACTCATTAAAGTTACCACAAAATTAAGCAGACTCCAAACCATTCCTACCTTCATCCGAGAATTCACACAAAACCTCCTCAAAAAACCTTTTTGTTTTTTGGTTTTTCCTTTTTTAAAAAACTCTTCCTTTTCTTTATTTTCTTTCACTTTTTTAATTATCACTTTTTCTTCTGAATGAATCCCATATTTTTTCTTCAATTCACTTAATTTACCAGATTTCTTAATCTTCACTTTCATCTTCTTACTGTAAATGTTACCTCTTCTTCTTTATACATCCCTTTAAATTCTTGTTTTTCCACTATTCTTACTGTTGCATTGTCTTGTTTCTTCTTTTCAAAAACTACATCACAGCACCAAATTCCTTTATCACCATTAATAAAAAACACTTTATTTGCCATTTGAATTTCTGCACCAGGGTTAAAGAATAAATCAAATTTTTTCTTTCCGTTCCAAATCCCAACGTTATTTGTTAAATTTTTTAAAAAAACAATATCCAAACAAAAATTACCAAAATAATCATCAATAACGTCTTCACCAATGAACCGACTGTCCATGCTAATAATAATGCTTTTATGAACAAAAAATAAAGGAAAAATCCTCAATCCTCCATCAGAAAAGGTACTCTCCAATTTACTTTTCATTTTCCATATTCTTATCGCAGTTTCAGCTAACAAAAATGTAACTTCAAAAGCTCTCTTGTTCTTAAATTCCTGCATACAAAAAATCTCACATTTCTCCACACCAAAAAGAAACTTTTTTCTCAAAAAGAAACTTTGCATCTTTCCAATCTTGCTTCATCTCTCCAAAGCAAAACAAATGCAATTCTTCTTAATCTTTGCCATTGAAATTCTATCCCCTCAAAAACTTAAGATAAATCTGTTTATACTAGTCCTGCGGACATGGACTAGGAAACAGACACTGGACAGGATACAAACAGAACTCCAATACAGGACTCTAGCAGGTACAGGACTCAGCAGGTACAGGACTCTAGCAGGTACAGGACTCATCAGGTACAGGACTCTAGCAGGTACAGGACTCTGGCAGGTACAGGACTCTGGCAGGTACAGGACTCTGGCAGGTACAGGACTCTGGCAGGTACAGGACTCAGGCAGGTACAGGACTCAGTAGGTACAATACTCAGTAGGTACAGGACTCAAGCAGGAACAGGTACAGGACTTAGCAGAAACAAACAGAAGCTTTAATATATAAAAGTAACTTTAGCCCAAACACACTACTTTATCAGAAACAGTGGTTTTATAATCGGGCACCAAGGCTGGAGTGCATCTGCCTTATATAGGCAGAGACACAGGCGCGCTCCTGCCTCTGTGGATGCCCAGCGCACGCCCCCGTGACATCACGGCGGGCGCGCCACCTGCGCGCACACTCGATGCACCGGCTGTGCGTGGTGTGCGCGTGCATAGGGAGAGAGAGCTTGGCGCTGGAACGGAATGCGGTGAGTATTCCTTACAGGGGCTTTAGCTGCAAAGCAACAGCAATGCCACAAGGCCAATGGCACGTGTTCCCAGGCACTACCTTCCAGCCAAGACCAGAGTATAACTACACTTGATCCTAGCCAAAAGGCCGAGAAGCGATCTGAGCACCAGAACAAACTGACAAGGAGGAGCTGGGCTGCCTTTCAGGCTGGAAAAACTGAGGTAGCCTATAAAGTCCCTTATTATTAGGCTTAGGGAGAGTAAAAAGCAATGTCAAGAGAGTATAGGTGATACCTTTTATTGGCTTATTATTAGTACTAATTTGAATACAGTTTATATTCTCACCAACAGGATTTTCACTGTGCCACCTGTTGGTGAGAATATAAACTGTATTGAAGTTAGTACTAATCCACAAATTTACAGAATTATACAGTGCCACCTGTTGGTAAGAATATAAACTGTATTGAAGTTAGTACTAATCCACAAATTTACAGAATTATATAGTGCCACCTATTGGTGAGAAAATAAACTGTATTGAAGTTAGTACTAATCCACAAATTTACAGAATTTCACAGTGCCACCTATTGGTGAGAATATAAACTGTATTCAAATTAGAGGTATAGACTTTAGAGGTATAGATTATTAGTACTAATCCCCAGTTTTACTCTTTGTGAGTATAAAATTGTTGCAGTTTCATATTATTGCCTGATGAAGCTTGCATTTACCATCTATTCCTTTAGCCAATAAAAGGTATCACCTATACTCTCTTGTCTTTGCTTTTTACTCTTCCTAAGCCTAATAATAAGGGACTTTATAGGCTACCTGAGTTTTTCCAGACTGAAAGGCAGCCCAACTCCTCTATGTGATTTTGTTCTGGTGTAGTGGCATTGCCTAAGAAGTTAAAGACTGAGGCATGGTTATTGCTAAGCAATGCTTTTCACTGTAAGTGGGTTTAGAACTGGGGTTATACCTAATTACTTCCATAGTGCAAGTAGTGCTATGGAAATAATTGGGTTTTAAATCATAGCCAGCAAGAATGCGGCTACGATTTAAACATTTAAACCCCAATTATTTCCATAGAGATATGTTACTTTAATCGTTATCGGCTAACAATTATCGATTCGAAGATTTCAAAAATCAATAATTGGTCCAAAGACGATTATTGCTGTCATCGCTCAACACTAATTGTAATTTAAATTGTGGTGGTGGGGGCAGTCTACTTTTTTATTTTAATTTAATAGATGTGAACCTGGATTTTATATCATATATTATTTTGTGGGAAAAAGAAGAATCAATTTTTGACCTATAGGTAAAGGATATAAAAAAAGGTACCAGGACAGAACCCTCAGTGGCTCAGTGGTAAGCAATGTTATCCACGGGGATAGGGACTGCAGTAAATAGTTAATGGTTAAAATGTTGGTACCATATACAGTAGATACTCAAACTAAATAGAAGACAACCCACATGACTGATAATTTCAATGGATATTAGACATTAAAGTCAATTTCAAACATACACATTGGTAGTAATATTGAAGAACAATTTATATATATTTATATACGACACATTTATTTTGAACAATCATTCAGATAAATATGAAGTGAACCTATTGCATATTTGTTTGACATTGTTCCCTAAATTAATCTATTTTCTTTACCTTTTTCAAGCTTTTATTGCCTAAATATAGCTGCCTAAATCAAGCAGTGCACGCAGAGAAAAACTTTTCCTGAACAGTCAATATTAAATATGTGGAAAAAAATAGTTTGAATTTGCCATTCATTACCCACCTTATGTTCCTTTCTAGTTTAGAGTTCCATTAAATAGTTACTAGAATTTACTCGATATTCCTCTTGTTGGATGTCCAGGAACAAACCTCAGTTCAACAACAGAAGAGAAACTGGGAGACACAGGTAGAAGATGGTAATAGAGAGAGGTGCTACCATGCTGAGATATTAGCTGTAAACCTAAAATGTTCAAGTATATATCTTAGTTCTAGGGTAGAGCATTTCCACAATTTCTAAAGGGAAGTTCCCGCTTGCACTGTAGCCAAAGAATACACAACCAGTTGCTGAGGAGTTTGCATGTATTTATGCCTCTGTCTTTAATACTGAGGATGCTCTTTTTTCTCTCTACCACAATATACCTGCCTTCATGATCTCAGTTGTTTTGCATATAGAAAAGCTAATTTCTACCATCCAAACATACCCAGCTTTGGCACTCCTGCTACCTCTGTTCACTGCTAACCATGCAACCATGCAATCACTGCTAATCATGCAATAACAGTGATTGAAACTTATCAGTGTGCATACCCAGACCAGCAGTACCCTAGCCAGGAAGGCAAGCCACTAGGATCAATTCTGTTCCTCCCTTTAAACTGATCCTGCTGGCTTTTCAGACAGTACTCACACTGGAACATATCACTTTGTTTTGTGTTTAGTTCCCCTTTAAAATACAAAATAGTTTAAAAAAGATTTATTTACATTAGTCTCATGGGGGGTTATTGACTAAAGTGAGAATTTGACTGTCGAATTCACAACAGCGAATTCCCTTAGCAAATCTGGGACCACAACAATATTCCCATTGTAAAATTGCGACTGCAAAAATGTGAAAATTGTGACTGAGACAACATTTCCATAGTAAAGTCGTGACTGCGACAATATTTCCATAGTAAAATCATGACTGTGACAATATTCTCATTATAAAGACGCGACTGTGACAGTAGCAGCCTATTGCGACTGTCTTTATCTGGTGGATTCACATCTTTACTCAACAATTCAGACTTTAGATAATAACCCCCTGAGTCTTTTGGACTCCACTACATACTACCTGGTTGAAGGGGACTCTTTGCATTGCCTTAACCCTTTGTATCACATATAATTGGCGTGTGTCTCATTTCTGGCTTTGGTCTATTTTGAGTCATTTTTAGGTATTTTTCATTGTAAAAAATAAACATGATTACACTATATATATGCTTTGTGCTTTTTTTACTGCTGGTGTTGTGTGAGTACATTTCCTCTAATGATTACTTACCCACCGATGAACACACCTCTATTTTACTCACTGCTGAATGGGAAGAACCCTGAGGTGATTTTTAGCTGTTTTTGCTTACAGGAATAGTTCAATAGTTTGTTCTTTACTTCTCTCAATTCAAACTTAACTGTGATTTAACAACCATAAATGAAGATTGGAACATATAAAAAAAAAGACAATCTGAGTTAATATTTCTGCTCATATGGAAGTAGTTTGAGTTCTCCTATAACTTAAAGTAATATACTTGGGAACCCTTGTCTTTTTTTATTTTTGCTGTCTGTGAACTTAATCCTTTTTCAGTATAAACTTCATGGCTGTGTATTAACTTCTACATGGGTACGAGTGCTGATTTATATAGATTTAAGAAGGCTTCAACCAGTATAGAGGATACATAAATAAAAGCAATGCAAATCAGAAATTCAACTTCAAAGCAAACATTTTAACAACTAAGAATAACTGCCATTTCAAACAAATCTGGCTTTATTGATCATCAAAATTAACGTAGTTACATTTTTTCAAACAAAATCACCCTAATGGACTTCATTAGCTTGATTGTTCTGTGACAGTAGGCTTAGGGGGATGTTTGTAAAATTCATAGAGGTTTATTGACAACTTAACACTGAAGAAGGAGTGTCATTTTATTATACTGGTTTCACTTATCTAAAAAGTTTTTTATCACCATGACGAAAAGTCACTTTTTTAAGCATTTTTACATTGAAACGTCTTCAATCATATAAAAATGAATAAAAAGCTTTGTAAATATCCCCCATAGTTGGAAAATACAACAATTTTCTGAGTGGCAAGTACAGTTGTCCAGATTTGATGATTTTGAAGATGTTGTTGTTTCTAGTACATCAAAGGGAAGAAAATACAGTTATTCATTAATAAATAAAATAGGCATAAAAAGTAAAAGTATGGCAAAGAAAAAATCTTAAGAAATAAGCAAACGAAACCATGGGAAAATGGTGGGATTAAATAATAACATAGAAGGGAAATGGTATAAATTAGAGGAGATAGGTAGAACAACTAATAAACAAGAAAACTTCAAAACAGTTTGACAGAAGATATCGAACAAAGAGTGAAAGGATGAAAAAAAAAATGCAGAAGGAGTCTTTAGATGAAAAACCAAAATCTTAAATAGCATTTACAGTTCAAGGAGATGAACTTTGGCTGAGGTCCAGGAATCAGTACATCAGAACACCTGATTTCTTCTTTTTTATAGTAAACAGGTAGAACCTTAAATGGCTTTGATTATTATAAACCTACAGTATTGAAAATATATCTAAAAAATAAAATAAACAATTAGTAAAATGTTCGAAATGTACAAAACCTTCCATGACATTTTATTATCTCAGGGACAATAATCCTTGATATCCAATCATAGTAACATAGTTTAAAAAGCTGAAAAAAACACAAGTCCATCCAGTTCAGACTATTTTCCTGCAATGTTGATCCAGAGGAAGACAAAAAGCCCATGAGGCAAAAGCCAATTATCCTCATATTAGGGAAAAAAATTCCTTCCCGACTCCAAATATGGCATCAAAGTAATTCCCTGGATCAAGATCCCACCTCCAGTTATCCAGTACCCATAACTTGTAATGTTCTTATACTGAAGGATCAGAATAATTCCCTGGATCAAGATCCCACCTCCAGTGACCTAGTATCCATAATTTGTAACATTCATACACTGTTGGATCAGAATAATTCCCTGGATCAAGATCCCATCTCCAGTTATCCAGTACCCATAACTTGTAATGTTCTTATACTGAAGGATCAGAATAATTCCCTGGATCAAGATCCCACCTCCAGTTATCCAGTACCCATAACTTGTAATGTTCTTATACTGAAGGATCAGAATAATTCCCTGGATCAAGATCCCACCTTCAGTTATCCAGTACCCATAACTTGTAATGTTCATACACTGAAGGATCAGAATAATTCCCTGGATCATGATCCCACCTTCAGTTATCCAGTACCCATAACTTATAATGTTCCTACACTGAAGTTTCAGAATAATTCCCTGGATCATGATCCCACCTACAGTTATCCAGTACCCATAACTTGTAATATTCTTAAACTGAAAGATCAGGATAATTCCCTGGATCAAGATCCCACCTCCAGTTATCCAGTACCCATAACTTGTAATGTTCTTATACTGAAGGATCAGAATAATTCCCTGTATCAAGATCCCACCTCCAGTTATCCAGTACCCATAACTTGTAATGTTCTTACCCTGAAGGAAAGCATCCAAATCAATTTTGAACTCCTTAATGGATTTAACCATAACAACTTCAGGTAGAGAGTTCCATAACCTCACTGCTCTTACAGTAAAGAACCCCCTTCTATGTTGATGTAGAAACTTTCTTTCCTCTAAACGTAGATGATGCCCCCTTGTTATACTTACAATCTTTAGATATTTTGTAGTTAAACTATTTTCGTATTTTTTAGGATGCAAAGGATGCCTTTACTTTATATAAGCTTTGAAATATCTCAGTATAACAGTCAATATTACTTACATGTTTCTAACTTGGTATTTTTTAGTGCTCCTAAACAGATTTTAAGTAATTCTAACAAGCATTAGAAAAGCCACATAGGTTACTTTCTATATTAGTACTAAGTAAATTCAATGAGACTAAAAGGATAAGGGAAAAATTAAGGCAATAGCAAATATGTTCAAATTATCCTCCCCAAAGGAAAGGGACAATCTACCAATATTGTCATGGTTTCATCAGCAAACCCTGACAATAATAATTGAGCCACAAGATTTTGATTTGATCTTAGCCACTTTGTGCGGGCCACAGAAGTTACTTTTCATAATGTTTTAGATGATGAGCTATGGGAATAACACTGCACCTACTGTAATTTAGGTAGTCACACAACCTCTAGACAGATCTATTTCAAACTTTCTTGTCCTTATCCACACTATTTAGATTTTTTAATATCACTACACAGACCTGTTTCTTTTCTTTTGTTATTTTCTTAAAAAATCAAAATTAGGTCAATTTGACATCCACTTTCATTATAGCGCTCTTGGAGGGGTTAAGGCAGGACAACAAAAATACAGCCTTGTCTTTAGACCCTAAATGATACAACAAACCTAAATATATAGGAAAAAACAAGTAGCACTAAAAAATAAAAGTCCAAATAAATGGGTTAAAGTTCATACAATAGCGCTGTTCGTCAAACGTCCTGTGAACGTCAATCATTAAAAATACCTGTGGAAAAAAGCACTCAAAAAATATTCGGGAAACAGTGCCCTATCAAAATATAATGAGAGGTAATAGAAAAGAACACAATCACCAAAATTAAAAAAATTATTTAAAAGAACATGTGAATAAGGTGAAAATAAATTGTTGAAGTCACATAATTAGGTCCACAACACGTAAACACACCATCCCCAGAGTATGAGGAGGCCCACCAGAAATAAAATGATGTGTATGCGTTAAACAATAACATTCCTCTGCAGTTGTAAGACTGTTGTAAGATGTAAAATAAGCTGTTTTAAAATAATACTCAACGAGTTTCGCTGCCTCCAATTGGTGTGTGCAGATTCCTCAGGAGAGTCAATCAAAGTGATGTCATCATAAATCGATCTGTGCATGCGCAGTTGGTTAAATTCTGCAAAATTCAGGAGGGGGTGTGTACTATGTGACGATTGATGTCACATACATACCAGGAAGAGAACTGCAGTGGGGGAAGTATTCATCTGACGATCTTGGGCTGTGGATCATGAGATGAATACTTATCTAGAAGCAGTACAGTTCGATTGGGTAAGTTTAATTGCCAACAATAGTTCTCCTTTATGCCAATACAGGTAAGTTATGCAACTAAATTCTGTAAAGGGTATAAATCAGCAGCAACATGAACTAACCAGTTGCATGTTAAACTTCCAAATGATCCCTCGTTGAGTGGTAATTGATTAAAATCTATGTACGTATGCATATTTTTATTTACAGTATAATGCGCCACTAAGTTACACAGTTACAATTCCATAATAAAATTATAATTCAGACATGGGAAAGTGCTTAAAATAATACAATTATAAAATCAATATTTTTATATTTTCAGAAGGGGAGAATGGACACACTCACTTTTCATTGAGTAATGGATGGGTGTAATAGAAAGACATGTTATTTATTAAAAAAAACACCATAAGTAGGATTTTCAGTGTTTGAAATTACTGTGCCTGATATAACTTATTAATTGGTAAGAAAAGAGTGATTTAGGTAGTAATCCTGAGATCCCCTTGTAAAACACAAGGAAATTCAGCATGCAAAGTAGGTGATGGAAACCTATGTATGTAGCTTGATACAGAGTGAGCTAAATATTTACTTTTGCAAGCTCAACACAATTTAATAGAATAATCATATGTCCTCTGTGTTTTGAGATTCTTTTCTAAGACATAGAGACAAACACAGGAAAATATATGCAAATTAACCACCCCAGAAGAAAAAAAAAA
>WMED01009561.1:0-16237 GCA_019650415.1 Pipa parva | reverse complement strand
GATAGATAGATAGATAGATACAGATAGATAGATAGATAGATAGATAGATGGATAGATACACATAGACAGATGGATGGATAAGATGGATGGATAGATAGATGCTCTAAGAATCACTCTAGTGTTATATATATGCAGGAATTGTTGGCATTACATGGTAATACTGGTTAGCAACCCATGCCATCTACTCTACTAAGGGGGTAATTCATCAAGCAGCGAAGTGAGCTGAACGGATCATAGCTTACTTCGCTGCTTGATGAATTACCCCCTAAATTGTGTATATTTATCTCAAACAATTCTGCTGAGAGGCAGAGACACATACATTTTACTCTGTATTTATACATATACAGTTGCTTTGCTAGTTTATCCCAGCTCTAATCATAATTAAAGAAGGAATTCATGTTTTGATCAGAGATGTAAAGTTCACCGATATTGAGGAGCCTTTATATTTTTAATGAGCTTTGACTGATTAATGACATAACTGAAAGAAGACTGAGGCTGATAGTATAGAACATATGTAATCAGGTTTATCATGTATAGAATAAAAAAATCAGTGAGAAACAGATACCATGGAACTAAGCAAAATGATGTAATTCTATCAGAGCAGAGTTACTGAGACACAAATAAGGGATCATTAGACTCATTTTCCTGATCTGTTACAAGAATGACCAAGGTAATCACCCAGCTAATAGGCTACCTTGGGTATTATGTGTGTATGTATTGTCTATTGTTGTTGAAGTCAGATGAATGAGCATCTTCAACATATTCCACTAACTGTATATAAGTTAATATTACATGTATTTTTATGTTTCCATGTCCTTAGGTTATGTTGTCACTTGGTCACAGTCTTCATTGTCACTTTTGAATGGTCTCCTTATGCAACACTGAAGCCCAGCCATAACGCTCTTAATTCACCTCTCTGATCAGGCAGTCATACTGGGGAATTCAGAGCAGTACACTTGTCCTAATTTGCTACTTCAGTCAACTCTGCCATTTGGTCAGTAGGCAAACTACCTGTGCACACGCATGCAAAGTGATGTAAAGAGCTCCGTAAGCTCTCTACTGTCGACAGCACCGAAATTGGTGTATTCGCCAAATCTCAAAGTTTTCTCAATACACAAATACTGGAAAGTGGCAACTAAATGAGAATGCCGAGCTTTACTTGACTATTTGGACTTTAGTCAATAACCCCCACGCACCCACATAGTAGCCTTAGTTTTAACCTTAAACGTAAAGTAATTAATGGTAATGCCAGATCAGGGCTGATAAAAAATTCATTTTGATGTAATTCTAGTTGTTAATAAACAAACAAAATAGTGTGAATGTGCAGAAGACAGAAAATTACCAGGATAAAATACTTTTTTGATGCGTTAATACCTACCATGTCCCTAAAACTCTCTAAACCTCTATTTTTTTCTTTTTGTGAAAGTTCTTTTCCTATATTCCAGAAATTTGCTTCCTTTAATTACCTATTTCATGGGCAGGGAGCTCTGATGACTTGATTAAGTTTTGCAGTGCAGTTCCAGTCTCTACGCATTGGATTAATTAGCCCAAACCTTATTAACTTCCCAATTGGGATCAATGGAGCGCTGATGCTTAAAACCATGCAAGGACAAAGAGAGAGAAGGCAATATCTAAGCAGCAAATGACAGAAGCCTTATCCCACACATCAGCTGTTCTTTTCTTACCTAGTTCTTCCCTACTGGACACTATAGCTTTATTGTTAATTATATCATCATTGAATAGCCAATAAAGCAAATTTATTGCATACTTATGCACTGTATGTCTATAAATATTTGACAAGGTATCATAGAGTTTGCTGAGACATAATCTGAATTAATTCACTTTCCTTGCATTATGACTTGAACATTTGCAGTTTAATTAGATTTTTAAACATATGCCATCTTGATTAGTGTTTACTAAATTTTTCAGAAAATATCTGCAAAGTCCTTGAGAACTTTGTCATCCCATTTGTATACTTATCAATTTAATTGTTCCTTTGGCTGTGTGCTGGCATTCATTTAAATTTTTTATAGGAACATGATCCCAGGTGCCAAACAGTGCTAAAGTGAACTAAAGCTTGCCAAACAAGTTGCCAATCTGGTTGGTCAGTGTCATCCCATTTAATTGAATTAGTTATCCATTGCCTAGCAGGACTACAGTTTTTTTTAAGTAATAAAACTTCAGTCCAGTTACATTTCAACTGATTCCACTGTAAGTGCAAAATTTATTAAACTCAGAAAGACCACTCTCGGTCTTTTCAAATTTATTGAGGGAGATTTCGCATTTTTCTTGTGCGATTTTTTTGAGTTTTCGAGATTGAGTTTTTCTATCTCAATAGCTACCTTTCCATTGAAAAATTGAGATAGAGGGGGTAATTCAGGAAAGATCGAAGTACCCTTGCGAAGATTCTTATCACTTCGCCGAGTCAGGTACGCGCTCACTGGTCTCCTACAAGCGGAGATCAGCGAACGCTTTAAAGGTACTTCGGCTCGGCAAGGCACATTGAGTGGTCATGAGGTGAGCCGAAATACCTTTAAAGCGTTCGCTGATCTTCGAGGGCAGGAGACCAGTGAGCGCGTACCCGACTCAGCGAAGTGATGAGAAACTTCGCAAGGGTACTTCGATCTTTCCAGAATTACCTCCTCTATCTCAATTTTTCAATGGAAAGGTAGCCATTAATAGTATGGCTAACCACATCTAAAAATCCAGATTGAAAAACTCGATCTTGAAAACTCAAAAAACCTCCCAAGAACAATGCAAGATCTCGCTCGGTAAACACAGAAAGACTGAGAGCAGTCTTTCCAAGTTTAATAAATTTCACCGTATAAGTCATGTCAGAAATGGATCCTTATTTGCAGGGCTGGATTGAGCAGTAGGCAGCATAGGCAGCTGCCTAGGGCGCTGCTAATGCTTCTGGGGGAGGGGGCACTATCTGCAATCAGCAGCTCTATGAGCAAATGATAGCTCTGTAAGATAATTTGTGGCTATGTTGGGCAATTAGTAGCTCTGCGGGCAAATGTATATAGATTATATAAAGTAAAGCAAACCTAGCATCATGAGTTTTTGGAATATATAAATGTGCATATTCATAAATATGTAGCAATATAGTTTTCCATTTGCAACATATTTAATTACCATGTTTATCTTTATGATATCATAGCTCAGTCAATGTAATTTAGGTCTCTGCAGAGCAGTTTGGGATTCTGGAGAGCAATTGGCATCTCTCTGGGGCAATCATCAAGCCTTGTATTTCTGAGTGTGTTTTTAGAATTAACTTCCATATATAAATATGTTTATATATCGAGACAGCTTACTACTGGACTGTTGGTGATGAGGTGAGTCAAGTACTATTTTATTATTTAATTTGTTGCATATGAAATTCTATAATTTCTTGAACATGCTCTTCCTTAGAGATGCACCCCCCTCCCTCATTGTTAACCTGCCTCGGTCCACTCTTCATCTGGTTCCTGTCTGTTTTTCCTAGATGATACAAGGTCATAGTTCTCGTATAATGGCCTGCTAAAGTGTCTCTGATCTGCAGTGACCACATATTAACCTCCTTGCAAACCTGCCCAAGATTTATAAAGCCGACTGGAAATGACTCGAAATCATTTAGGTTTCTGGTGTAGCCCACCCACCACCTATACCCAAAAAAGGATAGAGGGTGTAAATGTTAATGTAGCATCTGGCACAGCCATAAAAAATAGTGTACTATATGCTCCAAATACTGCACTGAAATATTCTCTATCTATGTATGAATAAGATGTGTTGTTGAAATTAAAGTAACAAACAATGTGTAAATCAAAGAAAAAATAAAAATAAAGACCAAGATGGAGAACTTCCCAGGAGATACAAAGAGAAACAAATGTGGAAAAATAAGAAATTACTGCTTTTCCAAGAGTGTAATCATTTCTCCCAATTCTGTATCATCTCTTGTCACTCTGTTCAAAGCAAAGAAGAAGCTAAAGGCAAAAGCCAAAAGCAATATATACAGAAAAACCATAAGAGAAGCTAAAAGAGAAAATAAGTCACAACCTATAGGAATAACTAAAAGAGAAATCAAAGGATCAAACAAAGGAAAAGCCAAAAAAGAAATGAGAGTACAGGACCTCATTGTACAGCACCTCCAGGACCTCATTGTACAGCACCTCCAGGACCTCATTGTACAGCACATACAGGACCTCATTGTACAGCACCTCCAGGACCTCATTGTACAGCACCTACAGGACCTCATTGTACAGCACCTCCAAGACCATTCCAATTCAGAATGTTCTGGAATGTGCCCAGGAACATACAGTAAACCGATAGCAGTTTCTGGGTGGTAACAAAATTTTCAAAGGTAGACTGCAGTGCAATAAACACAGTAGTAAATACATATGTGGGTACAGTAATATAGAGCTTTGAATGGTGTTAATACACAGATTATCTCTTGTAATAATAGGGCCTCTCTTTAATTTTGGCCTAGGGCCCCAGATAGTCAAGCATCAAGCCTTTCTCTTTTACTATAAAAACAATAGAAACTATTGTTTCTTAGAGATGCATTTCCGAGTAATATCTGACGTGTAGTTTTATGTCAAAGATAGGATAAGTGATGAGATATAGAAACAAGCCCACTATATTAAGGACCATTAGCTAAGATGTAGAGAAGCTGCCTGCAGATATTTCCTTTAAGATGCACTTCTTTCTGGTAAAAGTCTAAAGTAAAATCATGATTATAAAATGATAGATGTCAGTAAGGAATAAAACACTGTGTATTATAAACCATCATTAACTTCTGTCTTCCTGCACTTAGGCATATTTACTGGTTTCACTTACTTCATTGATTTTAGTCATTTTTTTTTTTTTTTTATTTACTTAAGGTAAAAATAAGATTTCAAGAGTGATTGTTTTGAGCGTGTTCCATTTAATCATAACCAACAGGCATCTGACATATTAACATTTAAAATATTCATCATAGTGCAATACTATACACTGAGTGTGCATTCCTATTGAACTGGTTCCTTTGCCAGCCTGCAGATTTAATATTAGATGAAGTCTCTGTATCATACTTCCACCCAGCAAAGGGTTCCCGGGTTAGTGGGCTATCTAAGTTGGTAGTGTAAACATTGGGAGGTCATACACAGATTAATTATTTTGGTTCCAGTTGTTTTATAGAATTGTTCAGAATGATTCTTTGCCCATCAGTAAGTCCACATATGGAAGTGATTTCCAAAAATACATAGCATTTTGTCAGGTCCCAGTTTAGTAAGAGATTTCACTGAATGGCTTCCCCTTTGCATTTAATTGATGCTGTTTTTAGTTTGTCTTATTATTTTTTTTATAGAGTGTAGTACAGCTGCAGAATACAGTCTCTGGATAAGTTATACAGCTGATAATTTTAAGTGAAGATTGAATACAAATCTAGAAAAATTAGAAATAGAATTAGAATAGAATGGGATGAGCCATGGTGGGGGGAAGGTTTGCTAAGCTATCTGAGTTAGCAGTGTTTAGTGTGAAACTAAGAAACTGGGCTGACTACTAGTAATCCTGAAAGTAGCTCTTTTAAAGTTTTCTAAGCTAAGCATATGGCTGGCATATATGTATCTGTACAAAGGTATGAATTTATATTCAGACCTCGGCAGTGCAGTGGCTCAGTGGTTAGCACTGCTGCCTTGCAGCGCTGGTTTCTGGGTTCAATTCTGGACATTATCTGCGTGGAGTTTGTATGTTCTCCCCGCACCTGTGTGGGTTTCCTCCCACAATCCAAAAACATACATCTGTGTGACTGAATAGGAAAACTAGATTGTAAGCTCCATGGGGCAGGGACTGAAATGAATGATGAATCTCTGTAAAGCGCAATGTGCTATATAAATGCATATATTCATTTGCCACTGCCCGATCTTTCTGGTGACTTCACATATTTACATCAGTCGCAGATTTTTTAAGTTGCATTCCTGATTTATTGTTTTGCTTTATGTTTATTTTTATTTTTCCTGATTGCAGCCTTTTTTTTTTATCAGTTTCATACACAAACTCCCAGACTTTTTGAATTTTCATACATTGGTAGATTTATATACCAATATATGAAATATATATATATATATATATATATATATATATATATATATATATATACACACACACACATATATACCAATATATATGTAATACAACACTGTCATAATAATTATTTGATGATATTGTTCATTTTTATATTTAAGTGAAAATGTGTATGGTATATAATTAGGATAACAGTGTTAGCCCCCAGTTTGTAATTTTGATTAAGAAAAAGGTAATATTTGCAATTTTTATAAATAAATATAGATTTATTACACATACATTTCTACATTAGGCAAATTAATTTAAGCTTCTATAATTTTAATGTAAAAGAATCACTACAGTACTTGTTACATTTAAGATACAGCATGACTAATACGCAAGTACCACCTAATGCAGTACTTTTATATATATATATATAACTAAAACTATCATACCTCTTATCTTAAAAGCATTAAGCGAAGAGGTTAAGTAACCTCAACTTTGCAGAGCTATGACTAATGGTCTTGCAAATTAGTGAAGATGTATGTTATGGACTGGATATTAAAACAATATAGAAGAGGCATAATACTAAGTGATAAAAGCTTAGATGACGGAGCAGATAAAACAATTTGTTAAACATTGTCTTATGGGTTTAGTTATATATAGGCCATCTCATTATATCTGGGTTTATGACTGGCCCTAATCACAAAATACTTTCAAAAAATGACACTTCTTCATTTTAGAATTTTAAAGGAAGCGCGGACTGTTCTGGGTACAATATTAAACTGACAATTTAGTTCATAAAAACACAGCATTCACCATTCACATTCATCTGTTCCACTGTGTGACTTGTCAACCTTCAAATGTAAATACCATATAAACATACACAAAGTCACTATAATATTAATGATACTGATGACACTTAGTTGTCTTATTTAGTAAAATATGTGGGACAATGGAAAGTGTTTTCATTTTATAATGTGGCTTATATATTTGTAGTGATTAGTTTTCCTCTACGGTTTCATTGTGTATCTTATTACACAGTGCGCTGTGTTCAAGTGTCAGTTTCCCCACCATATGGAGACTTGTAATAGTACAAATAAAAAGATATCTTGAGTATGAGGCTAAAAGAGGACTTACTACCATTTATTTCTAGGGCCAGTTAAACTGTTCTGGTTGGATATCTACTAAAGGTCAGGTCGCTTAGGTGTGATATATTCCCATTGATGCTTCCCTCTGGGGTGTTGTGGATTGACCTAAAAGGGCAGTTTCAGTTCATGTGTTGATTTTAAAGGGGTTCTGACCATGCAAGATTATGTACTTGGATGATCAAGGAGAAAGACTTTCACTTTATATTATATTTAAGTATTTGTAACTGTAATAAAGCAAAGCAGAGCAGTCTACGCAGATAATCTTCTACATGGTATCATCAGATAAATATCAATGTCACCTTGTATTTTGGTGATTTGTGAACTAACCAGATAATTAGATCTATCTTTCTATATTTTTACAAACAAACAACAGGTAGGTCGCTCAATCCTCCAGTGCAGTGAAAACCATGGGTGCCTGGCAGAAGGAAAGCCAATGGTATATACAGGAAAGGAAGTCGCTCCGGCACTCCAAAAATTGGTAAAAACATCCAAATTTTATTGAACAAATGTTAAAATCCAAGTATCCAGTAAAAACAAAGAAAAGAGCACCCTCTAACGCGTTTCGCGCTGGAGCGCTTAATCATAGATAAGGTGCTAAACTGCAGTGCGGTTATAAATAGTAAATCTACTTACCTTAACACATGTGTTTGATATCTCATTAATGGAGAGTGTCATGGTGTATAGCGGTAATCCAGCTCCTGCAGAGCAGTAATATGATGGAATTAATGCTGTAGGCAGGGTCTGTATACCGGGATCGTGACATATTGGTAGTACCTGGAAATGGTATTATTGCTTTGATTGACAAGGTTATGAGCCAATCAAGCACCGTGGATAATACTATGTAATAGAATGAACCAAATGTGATTAGTGAACGAGGTAATCAATCAACATTGTGGGGATAGAAAACATAAAGTGAATGGCGTTTAAGTCAGCCAATGATATCGCCCCATTCAGTTAAATGTGGACCAATTGCATTAATGCAAAATCGGTAAAACCTCACCATGGATAGTACTATGTAACAGAATGGACCAAATGTGATTGGTGAAGGAGGTAATCAATCAACATTGTGGGGTAGAAAAATTGGTCCACATTTAACTGAATGGGGCGATATCATTGGCTGACTTAAACGCCACTTAATCTCCATTAATGAGATATCAAACACCTGTGTTAAGGTAAGTAGATTTACTATTTATAACCGCACTGCCGTTTAGCACCTTATCTATGAATAAGCGCTCCAGCGCGAAACGCGTTAGAGGGTGCTCTTTTCGTGGTGTTTTTACTGGATACTTGGATTTTAACCTTTGTTCAATAAAATTTGGATGTTTTTACCAATTTTTGGAGTGCCGGAGCGACTTCCTTTCCTTTCTATATTTTTATCTGTATGTTCTCAGAAAACAAGCCCTGCTCACTTATTGGAGCACCTTATATATTGTACGTAGAAGTAAACTTTATTAAAGTGTATCTGACACTTATAAAGCTCTAGTGATAATGGTGGCCCAGACAGCTGTTAGGTCATACATGTTCATCTCACCCTGGTAGATTTTAACTGTTCTACTACCCTTTTTTAAACATCTTTTCAGCCGAAAATAGAGTGGAGAGAACCCATATTCAATAAATTTACCAATTGTATACTTAATCCACAGTGATGTTTTGATTGGTGTAACCATCAATCACCATTTTTCCTGACCAAGACAGTAGCTTGTGCTGATGCAACTAAACTTTGTACACACGTAAACTTTCTCTTCAGCACAAACAACCACAAGGAATTTTTTAAACTTTTTTTAACAAGTGTCACAAGCACGGCCCCAACTTACATTGTATCCTTTGTACGTCTGCATATGTTTTTCAGAACTATGATACAGGTATCTACGTGCTACTATTGCATTTTATTAAAGGAGTGCTACATGCATGTTCATTACCGGGGTGATTCTTAAGGGAGGTGATTCTCTTCAACTCTTCTGCTCTTGACAGGTGCTCTGCTACTTTTACTTCCTCTTCCTGTGTTCTTCAGTGAATAGAGCATTTTCTGTATTCGCCAAAACTCACATGAACAGGAAGTGAAGAGGATCGTAGGGCCTATCAAGAGAGGAAGAAATTGGCAACCTGTTCAGCTTGCAGAGGAAGCGCAGGAGCATAAAATAGTCATTCGGTAAGTATTTTCCCCTCCCCCCTTAAAATTCACCCTTTTTCCATTAATAAATGACTGAGATATTCTATGGCACAATTTATATGGTTCTTGAACAACTAGGAACTGAAAAAATTGTCTCCATTGCCTAAAGAGCATATAGAGTTTATAGCCAACCTATCAATCTTCCTCCGAAACATGGAAGATTGCAGTAGTTGTAGAGAAATAGGGGTAGGAGGACAGAGGGATATTTTATTCTAATTCTGTTAGATTCTGTTACTGTTACTGTTGGTATTGTTTATATTTGCAACATAATATTCGTTTTATCTATTCCATATCTGAAATTAAGTGTTGCTGTAATATAAAAAGAAGCAGATACCCATCCTAGTTCCAAGAAATGAAGTGTAGTGGTGGCATGGGGGTTGGAGGTCTTTTATTTTGGATGACAAATCCTGAAATGTTTGCCTCCGTAAACCTTAAAGTGCACCTGTCACCTTAAAACTAATACTAATTTATGTTGTACTAATGAAATAAACTTTTTTGTAAATATATATGTATCTTTAAAAATGTACCTTTATACAGTATCTTTCTCTGTCATCTTCCCTGTCAGCCTGACTTTTCTTTCCTGAGTGTCAGGTGGGCAGGACTAAATGATGATTGACATTATAGCTCCTCTAATCAGATCCTTTAAATCACAAACCTAGCAGGGTTCTGATTGGAGGGGCTATAATGTCAATCATCATTTAGCCCTGCCCACCTGACCCAAGAAAGAAAAGTTGGGCTGACAGGGAAGGTGACAGTGAGAAACGCTGTATAAAGGTACATTTTTTTAAAACATATATATATTTACAAAAGGTTTATTTAATTAGTAAAACCTATGTTAGTATTAGTGTTTTGAGTTGACAGGTGCACTTTAACCAAGGTTCAAGACTGTTTATTCAGGTTCAAGTCTGCATAATCTTCATAAAATCATAAAAAAAATTATCCATAAAATCTAGGATTATAGTGAAATAAATTGTGATAAATGTGAGGTGGCCTAGTTTAATTGCTGATGTAGACACTAGAGGGGGTTTATTCATCAAAATTTGAATTCGCCTTGTATAGTGACTCTGCGTCTGTTCATGTCAATACGATTAGGAAGTTGCGAATTCACTTCTCCTTATTCATGAAGCAGCGGACAGCGTCTGATGCCGTCGCATGCGGAGTGAGGAGAATTCCTCCAGTGAAGGACAGTGATGTCAGTCTCATCATATCACACTAACTGTATATAAGTGAAAAATACTTAGTTTTATATGTTACCTTGTGCCTAGTTCATGTTTAATAGTAGACTAATTTAGTCACAGTCGACATTGTTACTTTTGAATGAATAATTGCCTTACGCAACACTGGAGCCCTGCCATCAAACCGCTCAATTCGCCACTCTGATCTGGCAAAGGCAAACAGATGAATTCGGAGCAGTACACCCTGCAGAATCCGCCCCTTCCGCAGACTCCGGCACATGCTGAACAGCCGAATTACCTATGCACACGCATGCAAATTGGTGCGAAGAGCTCCGTAAGTCTGCAACTGGAGTAAACTTCAGAATTGGTTGCGAATTTGTCACTGCAGAGACTGTTGAATAGGCGGAGTTGGCGGAGTTGGAGAAGTCGTGAATGGACGTGAATACGGGCATATACGCGACTGTTCGAACTTAAATGAATAACCCCTGGGTCTTTCCATGTGTTGGTGATAAGACTTTCCACTTAAAGTGATGTATTCTTGTGTTACTTTACTTGAATTGTATTGCTGAATTGTACAGCGCTGTGTAAATTTGTGGCGCTTTATAAATAAAATGATACATACATACAAATCTTATCAGGAAAATGCTTATCATTTTGGGAGGGGAGCTTTGCAAGTGTTTTTAAATTGTAGTCTTTATTTTGAATTTTGAAGTACATTTCGCCTAATTTGTTTCTACCTACTATAATCGCATTTGTCCCTTGATATCTAGATCTGTCTGTCACAATGGCGGGATTGCTATCTAATAGATTATCACTGGGCACAAGGGTCCCTCTGCGGGTTCTGGTTTCCTCACACAATCCAAAAACATATTACACAGGCTAGTTGTCTGTGTGTGTGACTGAATAGGGAAACTAGATTGTAAGCTCCACTGGGCAGGGACTGAAGTGAATGATGAATCTCTGTAAAGAGCTACGTAATATATCAGCGCAATATAAATCAATAAATACAATACACGCATATAAACCTTTTTTAGGTGAACTTTGCTTTAAGTGGATGGTTATTTTACAGTCATGTCATCTGTACATGTCTAAGATTATAAACATAATTAATTCTTAGTAACCTTCAAAACAACTCACACAGTAAACTAATTAGCTATATATATTGTACCTTGCCAAAAATAAAGCAAATGAGTTTTACAATCCATCACCTCTAGCTCATAGGTTTTCCAGAAAATGGATCTTGGTGTCTAGAGGATATTAAAGGTCCTTTATCTTTCATCCCTCTGGGGGATGGGCTGTATTGTAGCGTATATTTTAGAACATTAATGGATGCTTCCTAATAGAGGCCTGGTTTACCAAACCAATGACAACTCGAGGTCACACTTTTTTAAAGTAAAACATGTTCAATATAATGACTAAGGAGAGTCATATATGGCATGCAAAGGTACTACCGAATGTCAATCAGTTACTGTACATTTTAAGTACACAGATGCAGTAAGGGTATGTTTATCCTAAAAGGCATTAAAAAAATCAAGAAATCAATGTGAAGTGGGAATCAAGCAACATGGAAGGAGAAATGTTTATCTGACTTATGTTTTGCTTACATTACATACACTACTGGAAACTGCAGCTAAAACTATTGGCTATTGACAGAGTGTTAGGTTCAATGGTAGCAAAACAAAATATAGAAATATAGTTTTACCGTTCTGTCAGCTCTAGGGACTATGGCTCTGTGATTTCCTGGAGGCTGCTGAAAGACTTTAAACATGCAAAGGGTGTTGTCAAAATATTCCCCAATCCATAGGAATAAAAAGGTCATAGCATTATATTATTATTATTATATTCTGTAACAAATTGCCTTAAGGTTCTATCTATCTCTGCCTGCCTGTCTTGAAGCTATTTTGTTTTTAGACTGGTCCCAGCCAGTTAGTTTAGTTCACCATCTCTGACAGGGATTCTCCGATGAGGGCTCCCTTACGCTAGCTTCTGCTGCTGATGTTATATAATGGGCTAAATATTGCCCAGTAATTTATAAAAGATACTGACCGCTCAACCTCCAGTGTGTAACGGGTGCTCCAGGGAAAACGGACTTCCAGGCAGGTACAAACAACAAATCCCGATTTGTTGTTTGTACCTAAATATTGCCCAGGCCAGGAAGTAAGTTTCAGTTTGATCAGATATGAGGTTTGGATGCCCCAGTGTCAAAAGACATAGCTTTATACTATTTATATATTACTCTTTAATCAGGGTACATGATGTAGCTGTGTTATAGGTCCCTACTACATAAGAATCAGATAGACTGGGCCTTAGAAGGAGAATAGAGCCACCTGCAGAGTCCCCATACAGCACTGCAGCATCTTACACCAATCCTTTCACTGAGTTGTCCCTGCCTGTACCACCCACAGAATGCCACCCTCGGGTGACTGTGCATCTAACCTGGTGTGGCTTCAGTGATCCACATCACGCATAAAGATACCTGGGGCAGTATTGTTTGTAGACATGTTATATGTTAAATGTATTTTAATGTATAATCTTGGTTTCTCAGGCCCAGGGGCTTTTTACTTGGAATTTGTTTCTTTACAGGAGCCTGGGTAACTTTATTTTGTCTAAGTTAGTACCAGCCTGAGATAGACTGGTTTAGCAGTGCCCGTGAGAGGGTGTCTTTGTGCCTGTAAATCATAGTTTAGGTAGACATGATATAAAACCAGATAAAGATATGTTAATTAGAACGCACATATAAAATGTAAAATTAGAGCTGATGTCTCTGATGTTCACTGTGTTTCTCTTTTTTTGTAAAGTGAATCTTTGACATCTCTGTTATATTGCACACTCGGCTGGCTCCAGCTGATATACACCGCAGTGCAGATAACATTTAACAATGGGAAAACATAAGCAGTTCTGTTTAGCAACGGGAAAACATAATGTTAATAGGCCTTTACAGGTTAAAGAGAACACTTTACATAATACAAATCCAAATGAGGCTTTGGAATTACATTAATGTTATCAAAACAGCATCTGTCTAAATTCTGAAAGGACCAGCAACACCAAAAAAAAAAAAGAAGAAAAATCTCATTTGCTTTGACATGTCAGTTATTCAAATACTGCACGGGCTTTGTCTCTCTTTTATCTACTCAGCCATTAGCCTTGGATAATATACCTCCGCTATATAAAAATTGGAATATTTTTTTATTTTTGTAATATTTTAGGGGGAGCTGTAAAACCTAACATGATATCAACATTAGAAAAGCGTTGTTTGTAGACCTGTGGCCTGACATGAAGAACGACATGACAGCGTACAACAATTTCTCCTAACTTCCAACGCAGCAACGTATTGTTAAAAAACAAATATAAGGATGAAAACTAATTTCTATTTCACATATGTAAAATGTACCTAAAGAATGTGAATATTCTGAAAGTAATATGCACAAAGATTCTAATAATTGTAAAGGCTAACTCTGGAAACTTAGAAACAACATCTGACTCATAATTTTCTATTGTGCCGACGACTGTTAATGTTTGGGAGTTAAGCAATGGGATAATTAATGCAAGATCACACTCTGCTAGCTCTGACTGTATCTCAGGTTAGAGTCTTAACCGCTTGGCCTCTACTACTTACTGCTGACCAATAGTGCTCAAAGTGGCGCCTTTTGACTATTTACACTTAGATGCTTCCTATAGCACATTAGCCCTACCAGTAGAGAGGCAGCAGTTAGTGCACATAAAAAGGAAATTAGAGGCAATAACATGTCATGAATGTTTAAAGACAAACTGTACTGTTCTCCATTAATACATAAGGCCCATTGTAAAACATATTAGGACTAGTTCAATGAGTTTAGTGTACATGATGAGGCTGTTGCTCCTTAGCCTCCTTTGACCTATTTCTCCCAATATCAGTAGTTCAAGAATGGTCATTTATAATGCTCCATATATCCTAGAGAAAAGGCTGGGATAAACGTAGAGCTCCAGGTAGTAAGGCAAATAGTTCTAGGTATTTTAGAGTTTCAGAGGCAGCCCTGGGTTCTACCAGGTAAAAAGGGATCATTTTGTATCTCAATCAGTGGCGTGAAGCAACTATAGCAGGATTTATCCAACTTCCCAGAATGCTACTATGGCAACCTAGGGAGGCTTACACATCAGTTCAGCTATCATGACTAAGAAACCACTAACTTATTACTATTGCTAGGTTCCCACAAGACTGTCTCAGTTGTTTGAGAGAAAGAATCAGAAGTAAATATTCCTGCGAAGTCAGAGGGAACAAAGATTCTAGTACCCTGGTTGCCTTGCAAGGTTAGCCTGCTTCAGGCCTCTGTAGATTAGAGGCTTGATGTTGCTGATGTGTGTATATATTTCTAGTGCACTCTGTAACAAGGTAATCATATTACACACCACATCAAAATCACACCATATGAAAGAAGCCTAACATGAGCGCTGCCTTATCAAGCATTGGCTTATTGAGGGAAATCCTGAGGGAAAAATCACAGAATTGCATGTTGCCAATATTACCATCACTGCCATAAATATGACAAGCTTAACCCCTGAGGTAGTTGTGTATGTAATAACTGATGTTACTATTAGTTCACCAGTAGAGTGAATTTAATATACATCAAAATATTAAGCTCTAAGCATTATTTTCATGGAGTTTACTGTAAGCAATTTTTTTAGAACTTTTGTTATATCAAAAAATGACTCATATTTTATGAAGCCCAACAATGGTTTAAGCCATATTAGTCCAACTGACTTAAAGGTTAAGTAAACCCTGTCTATAAAGAAAGACCTATTTACCTACTGTTAAGCAATATAACGATTAAGAAACTTCTGACTCACCACTTAATTCAGCAGGGCTCAATATCCCCCTGTAACTGCTCTCTTCCTCTGAACAACTTACTTGTATGGGAAGGGCAAGCATGTAGCCACGCCCCCTTCTCTCCCTGACTTATCTCTCCACAGCCAACCGCACATTATACAGTAGCTCCTCCAATCGGATCCCTTAAATCACAATCTAGCAGGGATCTGATTGGAGGAGCTAAAATGTCAATCACTATTTAGGCCCACTCACCTGACTGGGGAAAGAAAAGGCAGGCTGACAGTGAAGATGACAGAGAGAAATGCTGTATAAAGGTACATTTTTTAAAATACATCTATATTTTCAAAACGTTTATTTCATTAGTAGAACCTAAATTAGTATTACATTTTTGAGGTGACGGGTACACTTCAAACAATGAACCGCTAGTCCAAAAAAAGTATTATATAATACCAGAGTAGTTATTTTTATTATTTTATGACAACAGGAAGTGATGTAAACTGGCTAAGACTGGCTCACATTAAAAATACACTATTTAAAAATACATTCAATTTCCTTGCTTTTTATTTAGTCTTTAGGGATAAATGAGGAAACAAATCAAACCACTGGGCAATATCATAGTCTGATATAAATGTCTGTCAGTTTAAGGGGCCACATGATGGTAGCCTTAAACACTATTTTGTTAAAAGTTGCAGCATGAATACTATTGTCATTTAAAATAGTGGTACATGTTTGCATGACATAAAATGACTTGGATACCACTTAAAGACTTGAAAAATTTTTTTCAAGTAGAACTGTGCAATTTGGTGTTATTCATGCTAGCCCGGAGCTAGTGATAACTACTGTCCTCTGCAGCTCATCCTCTAGACCAGGGGTCCCCAAACTACGGCCCGCGGGCCGGATGCGGCCCCCTGAGGCCATT
>WMED01009560.1:0-16239 GCA_019650415.1 Pipa parva | reverse complement strand
AGTGCAGGCCTAAAAAAAAAATAAGGGGGGACAAGGTAGTTTGATGTCACAAACCTGTCCCCAACCCTCACATGAAAAGTTTCCACTATAGCAACTATGGAACTAAAGAAGAGAATGTACTCGGTAAGGAAGTTTGGGGATTACATCCCAGAACCCATGATGTTGTGAAGACCAGTTTGTTATTTAATTCTAATTGAATTATAACTTATTTAATAAATACAATCCTTTACACAATCAATCAATACTGATAACTTTTTCAACTTTTCATCAAATTGTCCTTCACAATCTATATATTCACTATGAACTTTCCAGTCAACTAAATCATGTGTTTTTCACCCACTTTACACAAGAGGAGTTGAAAGTGGAAAAAGTTCCACAGAAGGGATTAAGCCAATTACAATTATCTTTGTATTCTTCTAGTTTTAGAGAAGATTCACAGTGCAGTTGGCTGTGCCCAGCTTCTAATGTCCCAGAAGTTCTACCAGTTCAGAGAACTCTGTGAAGAGAACCTGGTATGTATGTGTGTAAGTGCATTGTATTGGATAGTAATATTATGGCTTTTCATTGAGCCTACATCATCTCCACTTAGTAAATCTTCATGACTTTTTTATGAGTCCTTCAGTGAAAGTCATATAACCACTAACCAAGTCTGTATTTTTCTATGGAATGTCTAATACCTTTCATCCTTTCATTATTGTTCTCTGAGAAGCATAATTGACTGTTAATGGAACATTAATTTCTTAGGTTCAAAATGACCAATTTATTAAAATACAAAATTTGTGTCCTTGTTCTAAAAATGAACAGAAGTGTATTACAACATTAAACACTTACAGCTCACTGTTATATAAATTTGTTAATAGAGTCAAATGAAAAATAATGTTAAACATATTTCGTTAATGTATTTTCCATCTTTTACCGAATATAATAGTTAATGTCAATTCTAAAATGGTAGATTACAACTGCAAATGAGTATTTGGAATTTACCAGTAAATTTCACCATCAAAAACGGTAATGGAATTAAATGATCACAACCACAGGCAAATTAAAGATGAAATGATCAGTAAAGCGCAGTAAATCTAAATTATGTGAAAAGAAGGTACCAACTCTGCTGTTTCACACTTGCATGAATAAGCTCCAAGCTTCTTGTGTCTACCTCTACACATGCACAGACAAGTATTTTTTCCAATGATAATTATAATGTGAATACTGAATATTCTCAAAAACAATATTTTCATTTTTTTCTGGCTTTAGCTGCCCTGTAAATAGTCTCTGGAAATACAAATTTTGGAGTTGAGTGGAGAATGCTTTCATGGGTAGCAGTCCATATCGTTCCCTAACTGACTAAGGGTAGCAAATCAAAATGAAATAGCTTTTTACCTTGAAACCTATTATCTCACTTAATAAACATTGTTTCTAAAGCATATTTTCTGCACAAGTTTCCTGCTAGTGCCCAATGTATTACATTAAATGCTTTAGTTTAAGGTTGTAGTAGTATAGTTTACCATGTTTAGAAAGACTACTAATACCAATGTCGCAAGATATTCAGGGGGTAATTCAGCATAGTCCGAAGTGAGGTGCGGAGTGTTCGCCTGACTTCGGACTGACTGATCTGCGCTCGCTGATGTCCTGCATGCGGGCAACAGCGAGCGCATTAAAGGGATTCCAGTATTGGCGAGAGCATAAGAGTTGCCTCGCCGAGACTGGAATTCCTTTAATATTAAACAACAAAACAACCTTTATATTATTAAGCAGAACCTTTTTTTCTCTCCAGAATCCCAATGCACACCCTAGGCCTACCTCTCAGGATTTAGCTGGCTTCTGGGACATGCTACAGTTGTCCATAGAAAACATTAGTATGAAGTTTGATGAACTCCATCAATTAAAAGCTAACAACTGGAAACAAATGGACCCTGTTGATAGAAAGGTAGGTATAACGTGATTGTCATACAAAAGAGAACTTATGTTGTATTTAAAAAACAGTCCATACCTGAAATGTGTTATTTTCTGTTTCCTTATTTGTATTTATATATTATATATTGATAATTGTATTAGTATTAAAGTTATCGGTCAACCTGTTGTGTTTTAGCAGGGCTTTAAAATGATTAGTTCTGTAATAACAAACAAGTTGACTGCCTTTTGCTTTCAGTAAATATGAAGGATCCTTCTATTATGGAGTTTTTTTTTTTTTAATTTAAATGAAACCAAGCTGCAAGATATTACAATAAAAGCACAATTATCAATGTACTTACACATTCCAGGAGGTGCTACAAAGAAAAGTAAGGAAGCACAGAAAACACCACTGAACCTGGTAATCACCTCCAAAATAATGGAACAAAAACTGCAAAGGAACCTCTCTGCCATCACTGAAAAAAAATTTAAACAAAATAACATACGTGTTATTATTATTATTGTATGGGGGATGGTATTTATTCTCAGGTAATATCTTTAACTACTGTCATTTTTTTTCTACAACAGAAGTAGGTAACCATCTGACTTTCTTCTGTTGGACTAGAATTTCTCACAGAGGATGACAGAATTTAAACTTCAGATGCAGGTTATAATACAGGGTACAAAACCAATACTCTGAGAAAATAACTATATGCTTACTGGTTCACCTCTTTAGATAAATGTTCTGGAAGACCTGTAGGCCTTCTATATTTCTATAAGCTGCCTTCCTAGATATCTTGTCTTTTCTTATCTTATGGAGGTATAATTTACTGCCTCACTGCTACACCAGTTTTCAAGGTTCTTGCACCACCTCAATTGCACAACACCTGGCAAATTTGGTACAGTGATCCATTTGTTAAAATCTCAGTTGTACAGACTGAGATGATGAATCTTCAACCCTCTATTTTCAGAGGGATACAATTTAATAGAAATGCTGCTATCAGAAAATTAGCCTAAGAAATTAAATCCTGAGAAGATTGCCATCTACACTTGGTATGTACATTTGCACGCTATTTCTGTAGCTTGTGAATTCAGTCTATTGGAAAAATGTTCCATAAACATCAGTATTAATATTAAATTTAATAACAGCTTCTTTAAAAAATTCCGTGGATGTTTATTGTGTATCTGCTCTAGATTAAACATACTTATTAGACATGCGGAGTCAAAGCCATTTTACTATAAATAAATATCAACACAAAAAAGTTCTCCAACATTAAGCCAAGATCAGTTTTAATTGTATATGAATTCAAAAATCACAATACTAATTAGATTAATTAATGTTCCTTTTAACAGAGTGCTGGCTATGGCAACTGCAGATGACATTTTTCTAGAAAATGTCATTGGTGACATGTTTGAAAGAATTTACTTTTTTGAAATGTAAAGCTCATTTATGTTGAGGCCACGCTGTAGCCACAAAAAAAGTCTGCTCAGTTATAACTTTTTTAAATTTTTCAAACTTATTTTGATTGCCCGTGCTTCTATTGTTAACAGCCACAATTCACAAAAATGTTGCACAATTATACAAAAAATGCTGCAATTCCAAAGGGGTAGATTACTTTTCAAATTATATTAGATAATTTAAACATAAACGACAAATAAACACATGCTTAAAATATTTTTTACAAAGCATTAGAAATTAGTTTTATAATAAAGTTGTAATCTTCAATGTCAATATACAATGAATGCTCTCTATTGGATCATTTTCAATACTTTTCTGGAACCAGAAGATAGTCTGTTTTTTCTGCTAGTAATCAGTTTGTCACTTTATATCTTTTTATTTCACTTATCAAAAAGTATATTGCTTTGATTTCTGTTATTCTAGATGTCAAATTGGTGTTGCACCTTTCACCATTCTATATCATGTGTGTACTTTTCCGACAGTCTTTTATAGACCCTAAGTGTAACAATGTTGAAGATAACAGTAACATCAGTGGTCTCTACTACCACATAAACCAGTAGCAATTAAGTTCTGCATGTACAATCATATATTTGTAAGGTTTTTTTTATTTAAAGTGGATGTCCCTGCCACTTTGATTTACAGCCAATTCTGTTTAACTATCTAATGTGTTAAAAATTGTTGTAAAAATGTGGACTAGATTGAATCCAAAAAGTGCGTATTTAGTCTCTGCTAATTCTGTGTGAAACTTTCATCAAAAAAATTACAATTCTATACCTTTGTAAAGAAAAAAACAGCATATCTAAGAGCTTCTCTATAAACGTTAATTGGAATTTTCAGTACAGTTTATTTACAGATTATTTTAAGTATTTTAGTATTTTACTGTGTTTCCAAAAAGAGCAGGGAAACAGCAGACAAGGTTGTAAACTACCAAACAATTAATGTGGTGATGCATTACATGTTTTGGGCACTGTGTTTCTCTGCTCTTTAATGCTTTTTGCACACCTCTTTTTTTTTTTTTTCTTAACATCACTTCAATATATAGATTTTATTTTTACTAAAATATTTTCTTCACTAGGTGCTACCATCATTTTTATATTTGTTTATTTAAAATAACTATAAAATAAAACATTTGAAAAATAAGCTATCTGCACATTAAAAAATGGTTATTTCATAATGTTTTTCATAGCGTATGTTTTATTTCCAAAATGGTGCTATAAACAAAGATAAACTTAATTCCTCATTCTATTGAACTAACTGAATTGCACTTTTTTTGTAACTAAATTAATGTTCAGCTATGTTACTACTGGAAGAGCAGGTTTGGCGAGACCCTACCCCATAGAATATAAGTGTTATAGCTAAATGTAGGGAATGGAATTATAAATCTGCTGGTGACTGGAAAGCAGAAAATGGGCTTGTTTTTGCAAAGAGGCCTATGGGCATCTAGCCAAAACACTTTCAACATATTATAATTCAAAATTAACTTTAACTTGGTGGCAAAATTATCATCTCAATGGCTGTTTTGGATAGTCTTCTTCTATCTTCTTTAGGATATTCTCTAAATTTTTGAAAAGACAAAAAGGATAGAAAAATATTTAATTTTATCCATTACCCATTATCAACCAAACATATAATCTACTGGTTAGATGTAGATGTTAATGAATTCTGTAATTTGTAGCACTTAAGCATACCAAAGCCAGGGGTGGCTCATTGATGTCTACAGCATGCGTTCTATTGTAGACAAAATGCTTGGTGTAACTTTAGTCTTAAAGTTATATTTACCAAAATAAATAATACAGGGTATCTGTATATCTAGGAGTGTAATTATTTTGTGGCCTATGGAGAAGTCCTAACACAGCCAGAGATACATTTTTTTTTGCATTCAATAAGCTTCTGATGATATATTAAGCCAAAGCCACATGTGGGATTTTCATTATAGCAAATTTTCTTTGATTAAGTCATAATAACAGTAAATAATAAATGTTGGTGTTAAGCCACAAGGACTGGCTAAGGCAATATAATGATGATCTGCAAAAATACAAGTTCTCTTGTTATATTGTTATTCCTTTGAGCATGTCACCCAAAATAATTATTGCTAATGGACAATTAAACTCATGGGGTGTATTTATAAAGGTTTTTGCTGATTTAATTGGTTGAAATATGTTCCAAGTTTTATAAATATCCCACATACACCTCAACCTTAAAGATATTGTGAGAAAAGGGTGACAGCCATAGCATGATGTAGACTTTATATAAAAATTCAGTCATCCTTATGAATCCATTAGTGTTTATGAGACCATGACTGGAACATGCTAAAAACCACCAACAACATACAACCTCCATCTCAAAAGAAAAACTGGCTTATTCCTAGTTCAATAATCTTGGGAAAGGCTTGTGATAGAGGTTTTAGTTCTTTAGCTGATTTGTGTGACTATTTTTTTTTATTAATGTTATTTCACTAAAGTTCACCTGCCATTTGAAATTGTGGGGATTGAAGGGCATCAGCTAAGATGAATGCTACCAAGTCTTCAGCTCAAATTGAAGAATGTACAGTGCTCTGTGATTCTGAGTGCTTTCAGATGACTTGTAATGCCCCAAATTGGCAGGACACTGTAATTGTAGCTGTTCTAAAAATTGTCCTCCAAATTACTGTGCAGGATGGAGCAGATTGGAGGAGCAGTAATGTAAATCTTTTCCTTACACAAGAGCTCCCAGTTGCTATAGAAGTGCTTTGAAAAGTAGAACAATGTACCCAGTTAATTCTATGATGTAGGCTGAATTCATCTTAGCAGGTCACCTGTTTCCTTCCTTGGCACTGTATTTTAATAGCAGTTGACAGTCAAATCTTCTATATAACAAAAATGTATTCCACCTCTAAGTGTAAATAAATATATATTTAGCAAAAAGGCAAAGTTTAACTCACTCACTTGGTTAGCAAGTCTTCTTTTCCTCTGGAACTCAGTTCAGTATTACATGCTGGTCCTAGGGCATAACCCCAGTGGGCTTCCTCCCCACCAAGTATTCATTTTCATTTTGACCCCATCTTGTCTCCAGGACAGACCCTTTTCCTAACTCCTAAGGGCTAGAAGAGGAAAGAGAACTCCCATCTCTCCCACATTTCCATAGTATAGTATTTCAAGTATATAAAGTATATTATTTTTATAAAGACCGGGAGTGCACTATATGGGTTTTTGAATTGGTGGATTTTGGCTGCACTTAGTGGCACCTGGGCAATTCTATTGTTATGTTTGAGTGCTAATGTAATTATATATACAGTATATATATATATGTCTGTGTGTGTGCGTGTGTGTGCGTGTGTGTGTGTGTGTGTGTGTTAAGACAGTGGTCCTGTTAGTCCACAGATGCAAAAAAAGAATTACAAAACTAGGAGATACCTTTTTTATTGAAATAACAGTCGCTTTAAATAGACAAGCTTTGACAAGCCTATGAAAATTTGCTGATAAAGAAAATCCTTTTCAAATCATAGGAAAGGATTCAACTGAATCCAAGTAAAAGTAGGAGACATTAGAGGACATTTTTCTGTATTGTTGATATTTGATTAGCAGCTACTGAAAGGACAATACAGAAAAAAGACCTCTAATGTCTCCTACTTTCAGTGAATCCATTCCTATGATTTGAAGAGGAATTTCTTTATCAATTAATTTTCATAGGCGTTTTTTCCCTGCCTGTTTTGCTATTACAAAATGACCTCAGTTATAAATGCAGTGCAATTTTACACTGTGTGTTTGCAACTGTTAAATTCCTATTGAAACTAATCTAGTCACATAAAACACGCTGCATCCCATACGCTTGAAGAAATAGCACAGGTAGTGTTCTAGCGTAATACGCTCTCAATGGAACACTAATGTTCCTTGTTTTCTTCCATTAGCATTGTTCTCTGTGGAGTACCTCTGGCATCTATTCTCAGCGTATTTTTGCAGGAGAATTTTTTTTAAAATACGCTGCGCACAATATGCTAGTGTGAACCTAGCCTAAAGCTTGTCTAAACTGACTGTTAGTCCAATAAAGAAGGTATCACCAAGGATTTCAATACTCCTATTTATATATATATGTATATATTTTTTCATTGACATTATACTGTATGTGCTACTATCTGTACACTAAACATCAAAACTGTAACAAGAAAAAGATAGAAGGCATTCAGTACAAATGACCTACATTGTAGTATAATCTGTTTTTTTAAATATTGATATAATCCTGTCAGCACCTTCTTTCTTTCTGTTATAAAGAAATATAAGAAGTTACAGCAACCCAACTGGCCCACCCACAGCATCACAAACACTTCCTAAATACATTCAACATTAAATACATTAAATTAAAAATCCATTATCCTAAACTTCAACTCAGAAAAATAACTAAAAGTTGCAAAACAACAATAAACCTAATCTTGTGAACTTGCAAATAAATATCTATGAAACTGAGAACTGAGGTGTAAATTGAATCTTGCAGGCAATTTGATCATCTGATTTTCTAGATATTTTTTGTATAATGATGGCAGTTCACATTCAACTTTCTAGGTGTTTTGGAAAATATGTTAAGGTAATAATCTCTTCCCAAGTTTCATGGTTGACAGATTACACTATTTTCTTTTAGTGGGCACAATGTTATTGAAAATAAATACATATGAAACTGAGAACTGAGGTGTAAATTTAATCAGGCAGGCAATTTTCTAATCTCATTTTCAGCATTTTTTTTTTCACATCATAGTGGCAGATCACATTCAGCTTTCTAGCTGTATAGGAAAATTTCTTAAAGTTATCATCTCCTCCCAAGATTCTTGGTTGACAGATAACATTATTGTTTGGATTGGGCACAATGTTCTGGTTTGCGTTATTTTTTTCACACAAGTGCCAGCTACATATTTAGGTAATATAGTTTTCTATACATAAATAGATTTGCCTGTCAAGATCAGGATAGTGTGACTGCCTTTCCATTCACAAAATTACATTCCATTTAGATTTTAAAATTTATACACAAAGCATATGCAAGAGGAGAAAAATTCTAAATGTCAGCTCTCCTTTGAAAAAAGGATGAGTTTTATATAAACTTTTTCTTGTCTCTGGAGATAACCCTTTTCGGTCCTGTGGCCATGTTTACTAGAAACCTTCCAGTAACATAACAAGACATAGTTTATGAAACAAAAAAATAGATAGAGATTGAACGTGGACAAGGCAATGGGATGGGATGGCAGTACTAAACACTTGTCCACCATAACGAAAAAACTCAATGAAACAGCTGTGGTCAGTGCTTAATGTACCTCAGGTCATAACGAGTCCTACCTCATGTCATTCAGAACCCACTGAAACAAATATGAAGATTTTATTTTAATGTCTAATAAAAGGTAGAATTCCCTATACACCACATACTACTATTTATTTTTTGTCTTGTTTATAGTTTTCCTGCCAAATTATATAAATTATTTTGATTTTTTTTTTTTTGGATGAAAAGTTATTATTGTTTCAATATTATATGTTTTATACATGTTTTATCTCATAACAAGGGTCTTCTAAGGGTTGAATGTAATTCAAGTCCAATGGGGGGTTATTCACTAAGGTGCCAATTCGACTGTCGAATTCGCAAACAGTGGATTTCCATAGCAAATCCGCTACAATTTCCCCATAATAAAGTCACGACTGTGACAATATTCTCATTATAAAGATGCGACTGCGACAATAGCAGCCTTTTTCGGCTGTCTTTATCTGGCGAACTCGCACCTATACGCAACAATTCGGACCTTAGTGAATAACCCCCCAATATAATTAGATCTTCTGTCTTCAGAATATATTTCTGAGATAAAAAGGAATCCATAAAGATAATGTTGTTTCTGTAATACTTAGAATGTACAGTATGCCTATTAAAGGGATACATAGAGTTTTATAAATTACGGAATAGCAATACCAACCATTTCTGCTATTCCTAAAATATCTTTAGCTGTAGACAGTTTCCTACAAACATCAGATTTCAAACATATTTTACTGAAAAGCTGTATACACAAATGTTTGTGGAGATATAGTAATATGGTTAGTACATGAGCATTTTGTCAAAAATTGTTACATTTGTATTATCAAGTGTAAATTATTAATCAAAGGATACTGATGGCAAAAAAAAAAACTTCACTGAATTCAGTTGTACTTTTTGAATTTATTCAGCAAAGTTAACAATATTTCTTAAATAAAATAAAATATTTCTTTTTAACTTTTTAGTTTGTCAACAATTTTGTTGCTGATATGCCAGTAAGTCATATAAATGCTTCTCATTTTTTTAAAATGTTCACATCCTGCTTCTAGACTTCTGGATAAACTTATATAAAGCGGATGCAACATTGAAAAAAAAAAATCTAATCTTTAAATGAGTGGTGAAACTAGATAGAGGAAATAAAATTAGAAATACCCTAGTAAATACTATTTTAAAGAGATTGCTTTGCTTTCAGTATCTTAAAAATAATTCTAATAGTTAAAATATATATATATTTTAAAATATTATAATACTGTTCATACTAATATGTCTTGCAAAAGACCTAACCTCTTTGAATTGCAAAATATTTACTTATTTTGATGTATCAATGGCATTCAACAATTGTAAGTTTAACAATGTAATTTAATATCAAATTCAAGAATAAAAGTTAGAAAAGAAAAAATATGTGCAAACATATATGTTTATTTGATGTAACAACAAAACAGTAGTAAGTATAACTAAAAATGGAATGATTTTGGTAAATGTTTGATTTATGAAGACTACTAGTCTTGGTGAACCAAAAATGTAGCATTAATGTTAGAAATAATTTTGCGTGACAAATTAGATTTAAATTTAGATATTAGCTTCATAGAAGCAAGAATTGTGCAAATATGTATAGGTACAAATGTGTAATGTCATCTTAATAATTTCAGATATTTGGATATTGGTAACTGCACTGTAATATCATCACTACTCTTGAAGTTGTTGATGAAACAAACAGATGTATGAGACCTCTAGAATGATCTCTTTATCACAGCCACTTGTTTAAAAATAAAGCCTATTGCTGTATTAAAAATGCATGTCTTCCTTTGTTGTTCCTTTTGTAGGTCTTCTCATGTTTTACATATATTCTGATTTGTTGCCTAATTGTAAAATGTTATTTGTTTACATGTTGGTTTATGAATCTAAGCCCTGGTCCTCAATTGTTCTTGGGAATCATAAGGATAAACACCTGAATCTGCATATTTTAATCAGCAACTTAAAACTTATTTAGTAAAATATATTAACTGAAAATAAAATTAATTCTTTAAAGATTGAGGTTTGGAATGCTTCAATGATTGAATAATTTTTAAATTGAGACAATTATTTTCAATACAATTTACAATTTTAATTGAATTGGTGATGATAAGTAACTTTGTGAACATGCATCTACCATTAAGCCTTGTTAATACGTGTGCTATAATTCGACAATATGCATGAAGTTCAACCAATGCTTAAGTCTTTTAGTTATAGGAGTTGCCACATATATATATATATATATATACAGTATATATATATATATATATATATATATATATTATAATATATATATTAAAGCCAAAGTAATGATTATATACGCTATGGTAATTCTCTAAGATTTCTATACCAAATCATGAGCATTACTATACAAATTTTGGGAGATATTTGTAAAAAATGAAAAAGTTTTCTCTTGGTATATCGATATACGTCTAAAAAAGTTGAAAATATTGATATCGCCGATATTGATATTTATTAAGCCCTTTATGACCTGTTTTTTTTTTTGACTAAATGTTTTTGCCTGGTTGAGGGTGAGAAAAACCCATTATTCCCTATTGAGATAGTTTTGAACATTTGTCTAAGTCTCGGTCGAAAATACTGGCAATATTGATATATAAGGAGCTCCACTAAAAGTAATATAAAGTGTAGTGGCATCAATACATTTTATTTGGCAATATATAAATTGAGGGAAATTGAGAAAGATGGCAAAAAGAAAAAAAGAAGTAATAATGTACCAAATAATGGATTCGGAACAGATCGAATAGCAGCGGAAAGGTTGAATTGACCTTTATAAATATAGAGGAAATTTAGATAACCATTTGTATTCTTTTTTTCATTTTATGTGTCTCTTATAAGGGGGAAATTTATATCGAAAAAGATCAATATAAAAAGAAAATAGATGCATTAATACCACTACATTTCACTTTACTTTCAATGGAGCTCCTTTTCCATCGATGTCACTGATCTTTTTGATGGAGACTTTGAAAAAATGTTCTTAACCATCTCTATAGTGAACAATGGGTTCTCGCAACCCTCAACCAGTCAAACACTTTTCAGCAATACAAAAGGTCATCAGGGGCTTAATAAACAATGATAAAGGCAATATTGATATCTTTTACAAAATGAAAGGTATATCGATATACCAGGAGAAAACTTGGATTTTTACAAATATCCCCCTAATTTAGTCTATTTGACCGGTGCATATTTCGCATTCCAATTTTTTTTTTTTTTTATAAACCCAACTAGTTCATTTTATATTCTAACATAATCCATTGTTAATAGATGACTTAAATGAAATATAATGTGGTATTTAAAATAACAGAAATGTGTAGAGAACTGGGTGAGCTGTGTTTACAGCCCATATAGAGAATCTGTATAATGCAATAAACCTTCTATTCTAATCAGGATAAAAGGGTCCCTCCTCCAGTGCCAAAGAAGCCATCGAAAGGTCAGGCCCCACTGGTTCGAGACAGGTCTCTGGAAAGTACAGAGAGACAACGGCATGAAGCACGGAAGCGGCTGATGTCGGCGAAACGTGCTGCATCTGTCCGACAGAATTCAGCTACAGAGAGTGCTGATAGTATTGAGATCTACATCCCAGAGGCTCAGACAAGGCTATGAAACCACCCCAAGAACGATCAGAGATATATTATATATATATAAATATAACCGAAATAAGAATATATATAATATGTCTTCTCATCTGGTCTATAGAACATGATCAAGTGTACATGGATTTGTATTTTCCTTCTCTTTACCGTTTTATTGCTCTTTCTCTATCTCAACAATCATTTTTCCTAATGTTTTCACTAAGTCCCCTCCTTGGTTTGTAGTGGAAGCTGTCAGTTCTCTTAAGAGATGTATTCTGAAGCTTTACCCCTGCTTCATTTTTGTTAGTTTTTAGCTCACTCTTTCGTTAGGATCATTTTTCTGACAAAGCTAAAAATAAAAAAGTGCTGCTCTTTTATTTGTCAAAGAAAAAAAATGAAGAAAAAAAAAGAAAAAAGGATGAAAAGGTAAACACCCTGCTTCTCTGTCTAAATCTCACTTCTTTTTCTTGTTTGGAGCTCCAGTAATTTGTAATATAGTGTACAGCAATAGAAAATTGTAGGGTATACAGTTATGTGGACTATGATGTCTTCCTATTTTAAATGTGAAAATGCATAAGCTCGAGTTCCAACTTCTCTTCTTTATAGAACAAATGGTGCACTTAATAATACATTTCTAATGACTTATCCCATAGATAGCAGGTGACTATAGAACATTGCAAAAACATAGCTACTGGGAAAGACAAGTTGAGTTAAATGCACAGTTACTTACTGTAACCTTTAGGTATATCTATGTTAAAAATGGATACACAAATATACAAGAACTGCCGTATAATTTATGTAAAAACAACAAGGACCAATGAACCTTGAGCTTTATAACATTTAAAATCAAAGAAAGCATATTATTTTGAATTGTAGATTCACTTTTATGACATCAGTATGGGTGATACAAACAAAAATATTTCATATTGCTTATTCAGCTAGACATGAGAAAAAGAGAATACATTGGGTTTTTCTATGAATATATTTCTTAGAGAACGGCAATAAAGAATGGAAATCCAAATGTTCAAATATGGCTTATCAAAAGAAATTTGTATTCATTTCATGTCAATTATAAAGAACCTTAGCTTCAAAATAAAACTTGTCACACTAAGCGGAAAACATAGGTGCCACATTTCTTGGCCACATTCAGTAGGAAGAAAAGCCATTTTGCTGACAAATCATGTCATTTGCCAGTATAAACAGCCAGATTAAATGCCAAAATTGTATTTTTTTTCCACTGGTAAAATTCATGCCCTTTGATTTCAATATCAATGGTTATTACGTTAGGGACTTAGAAAAATGGTACATTCCCATCTCCACAGGGAATAATGGATTTTTGCCTCCCTCAACCTGGAGAAATGTTGTATCAGTAAAGAAAAGTTAGAAAGGGCTTAGAAAACGGCCAATAAACAGGCAAAAACAGTAAAAAAAACAGTGCATGATCTAAGTAAATATCTATATACACTGAATCACTGGTCAGTAAAAATTTTTTGCTATATACCTTAAATCTCGGTATGTGCAGTCTCCTATCTTTCACTATTTTAATTGGACACTTTGAGCCCGAGCCTGGGTGATTAGAGGACTAGCACCACACCCAAGGCTTATTGTTTGATGTGCATTCATACCTAACTTTCTTAGCACTTAGTAAATATCTCCCCCATGGGTATCCTTCATATCTGTTTCCCTAGGCATATATTGTCCAAATTTAAGAACAGGAAGTGAAACACATTCTACAAATACCTATTGGATTACTGACTGGATTTGAGGGTAAATATTTGAACTTGGTGATTATATTATTAAAATAAAGATGACATTACAAAGATAATTAACGTGATACTCACACCTCCAAATCAAAACTCAGATCTTACAGCTAACATTATACAGCTGGTATGAGCAGTACTTTTCTGTTACAAATCCACCAATAATAAGTTGTTTACATCACCAGTCTGTAAAAAGTTGTATGGATAGCCATGTTTAATCCAAAAAAAGTATCTATGCTACTCAAGAAATTCTAGGTGTCATTGTTTTACATTAGCATTTGGAATCATGACTATAAACATTTACAGGGCATTAAAATCTGGAAAAAAAAATACTAAAACCTCTTATAGCATGATGTCTTTTCTATTTTTCTGGAGAAAAATTCTATACAGCTGATGCACTATGGTTCTACAGGGATTTTAGCTTCCTGGCATGCATGCATAGGGTAAAACATATGCCTAGGGCTTCTGCTATTGAATTTAGATCCAAAGACATATAAAGCCTGCATGCTGCAGGGATGATTAGAAATTATTGTACACTCTTGTTTCAATAAATAAATGTAGAAACAGAAAGAGATATATCAGAAACAATTTATAACAATTTTAAATGGATACCCTAACTCAGAGGTCGGCAACCTTTTGGGCTGAGGGAGCCATATATGTGCGCCTCCCTCAGCCCCTTTAAATCCGGAGCCACCAACATCAAATAGGTGATGTCAGCGGCTCCAGATTGGCTAGCAATCCGGACTTGCGGCAACGTCAGCGGCTCCTGATTGGCTAGCAACCCGGAAGCCCCTTGAAGCCAGCGGCTCCGGATTGGCTAGCAACCTGGAAGCGCTCAGAGAGAGCTTTCTCTCTGCAGCATTTGCTGGCAGACTGTAATGAGTGGTGCTTGCACTGCTCGTTACAGTGAAAGAGCCAGATATGGCCATCAAAAGAGCCATATCTGGCTCAAGAGCCATAGGTTGCCGACCCCTGCCCTAACTAATGTTCACAGATCAAACATTTTAAACCAAAAATGGTTTACGCTGTATTAGTCCAGTTGAATAGTAAGAAAGATGAGTACTGTAGTATTATATGAAACTTTATATCAGTGATGCCCAACCTTTTTTGGCCGGTGGGCCATATAAAATTGTGACACGCATGTCACGGGCCACTTTAAAGTAGCGACTTTTAAAATCCCGACCGCAACAAATTTTAAAGTAACAGCTGAAACAATTTTCCATGGTAAAGTCGTGACTGCGATAATATTCTCATTATAAGATGCGACTGTGACAGTAACAGTCTATTGCGACTGTATTTAGCTGGCGAATTCACACTTATACGCAACATTTCGGATTTCAGAATTCAGGCCACAGGCCATAGGTTGGGCATCACTGCTTTATATTGACTAATAGTTATAAAACATAATGCTACAGTACTCATCTTTCTTACCATTTTAAAACAGACACATGAAGTGGCTGTGAGTTAAAGGTGCATTGAACTGGTTTAGGGCAATGAGTTGCAGTGATAAATAGCTATGTTGCTTGTGTTTTCTATAGGTTATGCTTACAAATTCACCCTTTTAACCATTTGCTTCACCACAACTCTTGTTAATTTTTAATTGTGTGCCCATTTAAAGGGAAGATGTGGTCACTAAACTGTAAAGATAATAATGAATAAATACAAAGGATTACAGTGGCCGCTTACTTCATGCCTTTAACTCTGAGCATTTATTTAATACACCCCTGCTCACTATCATTTCCTGAGTAAAATGATACAGCCTGCCTCTCAAGTTCTTTAGGACTTCATTTTCCAAGCTGCAATGGTTAGAAGGCTCACCCCAATGACAGGATAAAAAGCTGTTGAATCAGACCCTACATGGTTAAAATTGGGTATTTGTTTTAAGCTCATAAAACCCACTGAAAAAAATGCTAAAAATATGACCTTGAATTATCCTTACAATGGTGAATAGAAACCATAGGTGTCAGTATCACTTTAAGTCATCTTAATTTTTCACTAATAAACCTAGAAAATCTTGAGTGATTGCGTTTGATATAGCAGTACAACAAAAGCTTCTGTATTCTTCATTTTCTACAGCTTTTCTATCTTTAGGGTAGCATCACAAGAACTAAGCCACACAGAAACTCAATAAAAAGAAATTTACTGTGATCAAATAAAGCTTAGATTTGCATAAGTACTTTTCAGAATAGCATCTATTACTGCTTAGTAAGATTTTAGTAAAATTTCAAATTTTGAACTGAGATAGAGTGGGGAATTCAGGATAGCCCGAAGTGAG
>WMED01009559.1:0-16239 GCA_019650415.1 Pipa parva | reverse complement strand
CCATGGGTCATAGCAAATTTCATAATTGTTGGCCCAAAAACTGTCCTCGACTTATACACAGGATCGACTTATACACGAGTATGGTAAGCCGAATTATTGTGTATAGGTGTGAATTCGCCAGATAAAGACAATCACAATAGACTGCTACTGTCACAGTCGCATCTTTTTAATGAGAATATTGTCGCAGTCGCAACTTTATTATGGGAAAATTGTCGCAATCTTAACATTAAAATGTTTTTGCGTCTTTACAATGAGGAAATTGTAGCAGATAATCACATGATAAAGAGAGGAGGAATATAAACGTTGAAAAGTTTTTTTGACTGCTTCACACAAATAATAGAAGTAATATATCAATATTGCAATTAATAATCCTGTAGAAACCTGTTGGAAAGCATTTGGGTCCCACATATCAGCTGTAGACTGGGGGAAGGGTTGCTAGAGGACGGGTGACATTTGTATGAAACCATGTCAGTTTTAGTATCTCTGTTTTTCTGTTTCTCATTACAGGGATTCATTACATAATTTCTCCATGTACAGTAATCCTTTAGGACTGTGCATTCTGTCATTCAGGGGAACAACCTAAAGTAAATAGGACTGTCGCCAGATGGGCACCAGATATAAATTCTGCCAAGGCCCCCAGTTAACTGGTCATTCTGATTGTTGTTGATTTAAAATGTTATGTATAATGCTGGCTAATAGCACCAAATTTCTTTGTAAGAAGGAAGAGGAGTATAATTTGCACTACACGGCACAGTAAACGGTAATGATTCATGAATCAGTCTCCTCTGCTTGCTAAGACATGGGGTGCATAAGAAAAGTCCTCTTTAATCACTGATTTATTGGGTTTCTTTCTCTATGCAATTTCTGTATTGAGAGAAAAAAAACAGTGTCAGATATTACTATGCAACTCTCTTGCCCAGGGATAAATAGAAGGTCAATATATTTTATGATACTAATCCTTGTGCTCACATCAGCTGCGTATTAGAATATGAAAAAAAGTATATTATCGCTCAGCAAATTTATTTTCCACACTTTGCTGGGGCGATGACACATTTGAAAATGAAACCTTTATTGCTCAAAGAATGCAGCTGTGTTCTATTCTCTCTGTCCTTGCCGATTAACTCTCCCCCTTCCATCCATGTGCCGCTGTCTTCTCGCTTTTAGATTAAATAGTTTCTTCCCCCACTCGCTGCCCCTCTGAGATTCTGATTCTATAGCTGATTTACTTTACAGATTGGTATGGAAATTTATAAAATACATGCTGTGTCTTATATGTATAAGTAAATGTCTACACAGACCCCTTACAATGCACAAATATGCTACAGGTATAACATGCAATAAGCAGTTATATCCTATGTGGATGAATCATCTCAGATACCTGTATTGTGTCCCAATCCTAGTAGACCTATTTATTTCTCATTTATAATTGTCAAAAATCTGTTCAAATGAACAGTTAGCAGTGGATTTACAAATTCCCTGAAAAAACAGTCAGCAGGTCCAGAAATAGTAAAAAAAAAAATTAAGAATAATATGTGTGTGTGTCTCAAATAGTAATGGCCCTCCCAACCAATGGACATGAGCAAGAGGGATAACATTTTGTCCACCAGACACTTAATTTTAACATAATTTATCTAACTTTTATTGTAAAACAGGATACTTCAAAATAATCAGTTAAACCAGGTCAATTACACAGCAGAGCAGATGTAACCTCAAGGGAACACAGGGGTGGATCCAAGTAGGGTTCTTTACATAGACAGTGCATATTTCTAAGAATGGGATATCCAAATCTATCATCCCTTCACCAACACTGCCTATGCTTCTAACCCCAAGTAGATACTGCATCTAAGTCAAGTGCTACCTTGACTAGCTCAATATTAGCTAGAGCCATGCAGTCTTCTCAGAAAAGGACCTCCAGACCCCTTGAAATTTATCTGTGGATTTTTTTAACCCCAAAGTGCTGACTTATTTCTGCAGTTTCTGTCATGGTAGACTAATACCAGGTTGTACACCTAGTTTTCTATCCAACAGGAACCCTTTACTGAACCCTTTTCTCAGGGTCACTGTCACCCTACGTTCAATAGCCCATTATAGGATAAAATCATTCAGAACTCTTTCGACTATTAAATATGCTGCCCTAATTACTAATAAGCCTAGTATTCTCTGGAAATCATTCTAATAGGATAGATTAACACTAGTTATTACCAAAACCTTCCATCAGATGGTAGTGAAGATACAGAAAGGTTATCTTAGCCAAGAAGTTTGTCAGGGTTGGGGTGCATGATTTGCATATGTGCATATCCAGATGATTTACAATGTTTTCTGTGGGAAGGGATGAGTGTGTGTTTATGAATTTATTTGCCCCCTGGATATACCCAGTAATCCCTAATTCTTATCTTTTTTTCAACAAAAGCTGTTGCCTTCCAATTGATATACATTTTACTTACTTTTCCTTTATCATTTTCTAGCTGTCTTTCTCCATTGGTTTGGGTATCTTCTTAAAAACAGAAGCAGGGTCATCTGGTGATGCAGAAGGAAAGCAAGCAATTATATCACCATTATCAGAGTGTAATGCTTGAGAATAGGTTCATGAAGTATAATGTTGCATTACTGATCTGCTGAAATCACATAATACCACAATATTTCGCGATTGTGAATTGTAATGTCAGTAGATATAATTACAGTACTGATTGCAAGGTGGGGAGGCGGGGAGATATGGATACCTAAATAAATAAATAACTAGGCAGTCTTTTGGTGCGATATTTGTCTTGTGAATGCTTTGGAAACACTGTAAATTAATATGTTTGTATTCTGCAATCTGTATATGATTACAGTATATGTGTAATGCATGTGTTTTCATTAGTTTGTTCCACAATGACAAACACTTGGGGCCTTATTAACTAAAGGCTGAACAGTCAAATAAAGCTCTGAATTTGCATCTATTCGACACTTTGCCATGTTTGTTTACTGAACAAACTCTGCAATGTGGTGAATACACAAACAATCATGATAGTTGTGATCTTACAGAGCACTTTGCATCACTATGCGTGGGCGTGTACAGGTACTTCTACTGTATGAAGCAGCGAATGTGACTATGTGTACAGCTCCAAATTCACCCATTTGACTTCACCTCATCAGACTGGCGAATTGGGGGCTGACATCAGGGTTTCACATTCTACTTCTAACTTATTGACAATGCCACGCTTCGCATCTGGCATTTAAGTGACAATCTTCCACTACAAAGCTCTGCTTGCCTTGTATGTATTAACACTTGATTGACAACCTCCTACTGTACCTGGCCCATTCTAATGAAGCCAGCCTCTCTGTTAGGTATGCTGGCAATGTACACTTGGGAGAAGGAGGTAGCTGCCGTAAACTCCGTAAAGGCAAACAGATACTACGGCGCAGAGTATAAGGAACCCCTGGTCTTCGCCTACAGCCCCTGCAAGGAGGTTAGGATTTCGCTGCGGAGGGAACCCAGGTCGCGGCCCCTAGGACTGAGTTACCAGAACAGAGATATGGTACAATTCCTAAGATGGACCAAACAGGCAGGGAGACCAGACAAGTAAGGCAGGAACAATGGCTGGTTCAGAAGCAGGAACAATGGCAATGGCAGGAACAATGGCTGGCTCAGAAGCAGGAACAATGGCAGGGTAACAATGGTGCAAGGAACTATACTTTAATAGAGAACAAAAACTAGAAACAGGGTCAAGCATTTGATAGCAGGGGAAACCTATACTCAGGCGCTGAACCATCAGACAGGCTCCCTTATATAGGCAGGGAGCCTGTCAGATGATCGCACCGGCAGATTTAAAAAAGCGCTCCGCCGCGACGTGCGCACTGTGAAGTCAGCGAGCATACCTGACGGCCACACAGAGGAGGAGGCGCAGCACACCCGAAGCCGCGATGGACCCGGTGCTGGATCGGAATGCCTGGGTAAGTACCGATACCTTACACTCTCACACTAACTGGCTTTCATGTGAAGGATGGTAGCTATACTCAAATACCTGGAAGTGACATCTCTAAACACCAGAAGTGGCAGCCGCAATGCTAAGAGCAATGTCACACACAAAATATATCTCATGAACATCAGTTAACTTAAATGTAAGTAAAGTTTTTGACCAAATTATACATATATATTACGTTTGTATATTTATAATGTAGAAACATAAACTTAAACATTGAAAAGTAAAAACGATTTTGTGTTTCTCAGTTCTCACCTCTTATTCCTGCAGCTTTTCTCCCCTCTGCATTTCTGTATACTTGCTTCCTGTATAGTGCCAATAAGCCCCACCCCCTAATGAGGTCACACAATGACCCATTCTGCTAATGCATGTTTAGTAATCTGATACTTTCCTCTCACTACAACAGCCCTGCAGCTTTGAATTCCGACCCAGACAGTGTCAGTTTTTAAGACAGAGAATGTGAGAGAGGTGGGGGCGTGGCCTCATACTCTACAGGAAGGAGGAATATTTTACAGAGTGATAACAAGTGCTGCAGAGTGAAAAGGCGAGTGAGGATTTCATTAATCGTTTTTCCACTTACAACACTTTAATGGGGCAATCTTTATAAATAGGGTTTACTTACACTTTAATCTTCCTGAGGAAGGCAAGCCCTTTACTTGCACAACATAAGCCCCACCTTTTGTCTGGCGGTACTGTCAAATTATATTTGTCTAAAAAGGTTAATAATGTAATAAACTTTTTTCATTAAGCCTTTTAAAAGCATTAGCTCTATTAAAATATTTTTTGTTTTTCTATATGAACCAAAGCATGCTTTTTGGAGGGGTGTGCAGTGCCTTTGTCTATGTTATATACAAATGATACATATGTTTCTGAAAAAAAAAATGATGATAAGATAAAACTATCCCTGCTACAATTCATATTGGTCTATGAACATAAAATGGAGTGTGTAAGACAGCTGTAAACGCTTAAGTGCAGTTTAGATAATGAATGATATTTTTATGCCATGACTTTTCGAGAATGTTAATAGGAACTGACAGAGAATAAATGGAACAGAAATTCCTTATGGCATCTCAAAATACACAAGCTTCATTTTGGAAAGGATTGGAAGATTTCCACCTCCCTTACTTCTTTGATTCCTGAAAGTGACCGTAAATAAAAAAAAAAATAATCCAGGTTTCATTTCCAGGAATTCTATAAGTAAATCTCTCTCACTCATATCACTTAAATGGCCTTTCTAACTCAAGCTTCATCAGAGACTAGACATGACCTTCAATAGTATTTAAACTGGTCATCCACACAGCTGGAACATCTCCCATGCCTGACAGAGAAAATATGGTAGATCAACTGGATTGATCATTTTATCCATAGTTCACAATCTTACTGATTTGTAAGGAAAAAAATAAATAAATCCATTGCTTTTATAAGCATTTAGTTGCACTATGTTTTGACTGCTGTTTTTATGGGTTATTTTCTTTCACAGGGAAAACAATTGGGATTTTCTTTGCGTGATGGATGTGATATTTGAATCTGAATTTTGTATGTGTACACACAGCAGTGACAGCGGCTGCTGCATGCTCAGAATAATGAAGAAAAATTGAAGTAGTTATCCAATCCATTATGTTGTATACTGTATGTACCATTTGTGGTTCATTGGTAACTAAAAATACTTACGTGGGGCTGAAGGCTTTTCTAAATTATGCAGATAAACTTATGGGAGATACAAGATACAAGAGAGATACAGCACACTGAAGAGGGCTCCTCCTGATAGTTCCTTACTTATAAATTAATAAAATAGCAAATTTGAAACAAAGATAAGGTTTCACTGACTATAGCTAAAAAAAATCTTTGTTGAATCTGAGGGACAATGCGTATAGCCCCAATAGGTTCCAAGAAACACTTGCCAGTTCATGATTTTGTGTTATTTTATATTTTATTGTGACATTTTGTATCATGCGATACACAGGGGAGGCTGGATGCACCATCAGTATGTGTAAGCAGTAGATGAAACTGGACTCTCGTAGGAAAATGTACAAATATACTAGATGCAAACTTGCACGAAGGCTGTAACAAATAGCTTCTAAAACAAGGTACAATTCTAACTGCAACAAACCAATAAAAAATAGTTGCTGATTTGTTGCTATGGAAGTTTGCACCTATGTTTGTGATCTCCACCTTCAATGTCTTTTTACCTCCATATCCAAGTATATGCTCTACACTTGTAGTCCATTAGGTAAAATCACTGATAGGAGTTTAAAAATCCCTGCAAAGCCTGTTTCAAAATGATCTTCTTTGAGTTTTTGTGTGCTGTTCTGTTATGATGCATTGTATTTGGAAAGCATTCAGATGCACAGATCGACATGTTGCCACACACAATGGGGTAATTCCTTAAAATGTAAATTTACATCACTCTGCATCAGTATTGTCACCCTGACCCAATATGACTTGTGCTTATTCACTAAGCTACAGATTCCCTTGGGGAAAGGTTGTGAACGCTATTCACCATGTAATGAGGCGTAGTCGATTAATTGTGGTCACATATTGAAGAAAATTTGCCCAAAACAGCCATATTGAAATAAAGTGATGTCATCTTTACTTGGATCTGGTTTAAAGAAGTCAATGTCAGTATAATTATTTCTTATAATAATAATGAGAACTATAAGACCCAGCAAATCCTCTCTGTCCAGTAAATGTTTCTCCTTAAAGTATTATTAATAAACCCTGAGGGGATATGTCACAACAAAATACAAATAATAGGCATGATTGATCGTAAGATAGGATGATGTTGCAAGTTTGTCACATTTTGATCTCCATTATTGTATTCTAGTCGGCTAAATCAACAAGTATTTTTTACATTCATATCTATGGCACACAGTTTTTTAGTTATGTTGCCACTTGGCCGCTATATCTTCTGTGACTTTTGAATGAAACATCACCTTACAAAAAGGAATCCATTAATCAGCCCCCCTAATTCACCAACACTAGTGAAGTCAAATAATTGGCTGATTCACACTTCAACAGATGGTGAATAGCCGAATTGTTGATGCATTCATATGAAGCAGCACAAAGAGCTCTGTAACTTTGTATTCATTGTAACTGTCCAATTAATTGTGTTTTGCAAGAAATACCAAACTGGCATCATAATATTCTGGCATTCTAGGCTGTAGAAAGTGAACTTTAGATAGACCAACTGCTTTAGCGAGAATAAGGCATGGTTGGGTATTTGAATAATTTAAATACAGGCGGTTGGTGCTAGTCTAATGACTTTCAAAAAGTGTATTCTTTTTACATATTAATATGCAAACTATGGAACTGCATTAGTGAAATGGCTTCACCCATGCTGTATGTTGGAGGTACAGAGGGAAAGCAGTGGAGGCAGCAGCAGAGATTTTTAGTTGCATATGGGCATAACAGTGATGGAGTCCAGTGATGAATCCGGGCACCTCACTTGGAATTTCCCTGTGTGCATTGTATTATACAAACTATGTTCTGTTAACAGTGAGCTGCTTAACTGATCCCTGTTATGGCAACATCATCAAAGACTGTTTCAGAGGAAGGGAACACAATCAGGCAGTTGTTTCAGGCTGAGAGTCTCATTTCTAAAGCTCGGGATATGAGGGAATGGATGATGTAGCTAAGCCTTATATTTTCCTTTATTTTAAACTTTGAGAAAGTCTATAAAAGTCAGAAGGCCAAACTAATTACAGTCAAACACAATGACATGACTCACAACACAAACAACTTAGGGATAGTGGTATAAAAACTGCCATTGGTCCAGAGTATAGTATGATTAACTCCGGCTTGTCAAATGAGTATAGCTCTGTAGGAATCCTTAGGGAAGCCAAAGAAACACTAACATTTTATGACTTTTATCCTGAAAGAAAAGAGTAAGGCATCATCCCCAATACAGTTTCCAATCATTTGATTAAAGTAAAGATATTTAATGCACCCATGTAAGGAGGTTTTTTTTTTCTTTTTGCATTGCTTAATAAAGTTAACACTTCTCTGATTAATTGTTGTATATTTATTAACTACCAAATAAAATGTGATTTTAACAGCTACTCTTTGTAGAACATTGGTGAGATTAAGCTACTGGTACATGATGCTACATGACACTCCTGTGGCTCAGTGCAGGCCTACATATCTTTTTTTTCTTTTCTCTTATCTTTTTATGGTTTAAGAATTTATATGTGACTGGCACCTCCACACCTAATGTAATTTAAAATGTTGTTGAATTCAGATGAATAGACACCATAGCTACATAGTGTTGAGTGTTCTTACCTTTTCCTCATTTGTAAGACTAATAGATTTAAGACCTTCCTTCTCAACTAGCAGCTAGCAAACTCAGATGTGCCATTTAGTGTAAAGGGGGTGTAAAGCATTCCAGTTATTTTAATAGGAAATAGGGTGCGGAAGGCTGTGCCATGTATCAGTGCACAATACCCATTCAACAATTATACATGATGGCACAATTCCTTCTTAAGTCATTAGAAGAAGGGCTTACCAGTGACCTTCAACAAAATAAATATAAGATGAACACACATGCTGAAATATAGATATAATGGGGAGATATTTATAAAAACTGATACTTTTTTCAAGCTGTTAACCCTAGTCAACTTCCCTGTGGAGATTGTCCTGTCACTTAGCCACAGTGCAAAGTGTGATGGTTTCAGCTGATTGATTTATTTGTGACAACTTTTTTTTGATACTGACAATTTCTTTACAACCTTATGTAAATGAGTGCAATCAAAAAAGTCCAGCGAAATGAAAGCTAAGGTCCAAAATTATCAATACGTGGTGAAACAAATCAAAAAGGTGGAAATAGGCTTTATGAATTTCTCTCATGTGTGTTTTCCTCCTGTAAAGAGCACCATTGCATTTGGGTTTTGTCTTTCACTACACTCCATACCTGACACCAAAGCTGCTCTATTTGAAATTGCTTATAAACAATAGCAACAAACACTGCTTCTATATGTGCTTTTATAATGGGGAACCAAGGTTAAAATATAAAGAATCATACATAGACTGAACAAAGTTGGTACCATATTTTATTGAATTTTATTTATATTAAATTAAAAATATATTTCTGACAGATTTATTTAACAAAAATGCAGGAACAGGTTTCATATTGATCAGCTGGGATGAGGTGGGTGGGACAAGCAAACAAAAAATAAAGATGGACACTTTGCCTATAATAAGAAACCAAGGAAGAAAATAGGGAGACCTGTCAAGTTTAGTTAATGTGATTTTATGAAGTTTCTATTCAATAGTAACTGCTTTAAATCATCTTGAAGATAATAAGGTGAATACCAAATTGTGGAGCAAATGAAGAAAGGATCATCAGTCTACAGACCTACCATACTTCTCATCAATAATGATAGTAACTTAATACACATAAACTTCTCAACTACTCAGCATGGAGTCTTTTTATAAAGGTCTCCAAAAGTACAATATTAAGAAACATAAAAAGGCAAAGTTTTAGTGCAGGTTCACTAAATTCTCCTCGATGAAAATATATTCTAGGTCTGTTTCAATGAGGGAACCAAGGACATAACCATCTTATGTGTTTTTTTTCCCTGTATGTTTGTAACTTCTTCATTTGCAGTGAACACATCACAAAGGAACCAGTCCATAAACCAGATAAATAGCTTTATTATATCAAGCCTTTTACAATAATGTCAATTGTCAACCTTCAGTTGCCTCTGACAAAATCAGCTTTGCCACATTGTAAGTAAGTGGACCGGACTAATGATTGCTTTTTTTTTTAGAAATTATGTAATGAAATACAACACTTTTCATGCATTGTACTTATATGAATATTAAAAGCAAACTATAGCCTTAGACATGCTAAATGCTAGTCAGTATGTGTGTAACGGTTGGTGTGGCTGCCGTCTTATACCTGGCAGGGGCTCCCGGGCGTGTTCTCCTTAGGCACATGAGCCGCGCCTGCCAGGTCCTTAAACACTGCCGGCGGCGTGCACGCTGCTGGCGCGCTCCCATGACATGCAAGTGTCGGGAGCGCTCCGGAGATTTAAAAGGCTGAAAGCTTGAGCATTCGGTGCCTAAGCTTCCAGCTATACAGGTCTCATAGCGTCCTGCTTATTCCGCTCTTGGATCATTGTGGTTTACAGTCTAGTTGTTAGAATCCTGTCTCCTGGTGATCCTGGCATTTATCTTTATTAAAGTGACAGTTCCTGTACCTGTTACAGTATATTCCCAAGTCTGTTCCTGTACCTGTTACAGTATATTCCCAAGTCTGTTCCTGTGCCTGTTGGATTCTCAGGTTCCAGCGCTAGCAACTACCTTTGGGGGGTACGCTCGGGGGTTGCGATCTGGGGGTTTCCCGCAGCTAAGACCAGTACCTCCTTGCGGAGGTTAAAGGCGAAGACCAGAGACCCCCTTAGACTCTGCACCTCGCAGCGTACCTAAGCCAAACCTCAAGGTAGTACAGAGGGTCCACCTTACCGCCCGTGACAATGTGCTTAACTAAATAAGCCTATTCTGCCTGCCTTGACCATTTACTCTGGCACTATAGTAACTAGAAACCCAGGACCAACCTCCTCTCCTTTGACTCATTTTTTCTCCATAAGCATGTGAAGCCACACTGAAAGGCTCAGTACAGCTCACACATGCAGATAGAAGTGGTGTGTGATCCTAAACTGGTGCAACAGTGGTGCTAAAACTCTGTTTCATGGTGCAGGCACCTAAATGGCAAGCCCCAGGGCAGTCAAAATGTGTGCTAATTTAGCCATAATGCTAGTTAGCCTTAGGAATTATCTTCCCTTTAAGAGAATCTAGCCAGCTCATAGATAGCCCTATGTATTTCAGAAAATGTAACATTTAAAAAGGGAAAACCCATATCAGCTTTAATCAACCTATTCAGAGCTGCATTGTACTCAGGGGTGTTTTTCTAATTTTACTTTGGTCCCCCATTCCCTCCCCTAGCAAAAACAGTAAATTCGATAGTGATTTGCTGGAGGGTGCCACAGTCAAGTGACCTAAAGAAGAGTTGAGCCTGGTCATCAGCCCTGGCATTGGTAATGTATGTAACATCTGTACAGATGCATCCAGAAGACTAACAGTGAAATTGAAACTGTTGGAATTCTTCATGCCTCTGTACCAAGTATTCTAAAGAATACTAAAAATGTAATGTTTTAAGTAGAACACATCACTTTAGTTTTACATGGTTTGGTCTAGATAACAGACTTAAGTCTTGACTTCAGTTTTAAATTACATTTTCAATCACGCACATATTGCTTCAGTAGAACTGCATGTAGTTTCAGGCTGCCCTTTTGACGGGGGTGATTTTGACTCCTATCTGCCTGCAGCCCAAAGCATTATAGAGAGTGTTCCTTGTCATAGATAATTCTACCCTATTCTAGTAACTGACAGTAACAAAATCAGATGTTCATTGACATTTTTATTTCTTATTGATTACTGTTGCTTATAGTAATGAGTCATAGCTTGATTAGGTCACTACAGCCATTCAAAGGCTTCTATATACTTTGCATTTTACTCTTGTTTTTCTAGCTTCTCCTGTGTTTTCCTTTCTGTCTATTCTCTCGATCCTATCCATGTTACCATATAAACCCCTCTCTTACTGTTTAGTGTACAGCAAAGAACACCTTTACATTTTATTATTTAAACCATTGACTTTTTTTTTTCTTTCAGTCCACATTATTTCTTTCTTCCTAAACAGATGAATCAACTGGCCATTTTTTCAATTTTCTCTTCTACAGTCCCACGTCCCTTATTACCACAAACAACCAAAAATGTCTCTCAAAAGAGGTTTTAATAGTTTGAGTGACTATGATAATACAGTATATACATATATATATATATATATATACTGTATATATACACCTTGCCAAAAGTACTGGGCTGATACATTCTCATTGTCAGTGTCAGCTTTCACCATAGGCACAAGAGGTCCATGTCTTAAGGTGGCTTAGACTTAAGGGTAAGTGTTTCCTAGTCAATGAAGTAGGCAGTGAGAATTGGGAAATACATTCTAATTATTTATTTTTAATATTGAAATGCTGAAACTGACCTTTGTGAATTTGCATTTTTAGTCTGTGATTATTTGCTTAAATGGGTGCCGTCAGTTAGTGGGTGTGGCCTATAGAAATATGTATTTTGTGCCTATAAAATTCTGATATGGCAACATGAGATTAAGAATACTTTTTGTTGTTTTTGGATAGAGCTTTCTGAGCATAAGCCCACACCATGGTATCTCCCAACTTCAGATGAAATGTTAAACAAACAGTTCTATTGACAACATTTTAATGGTGACAGAGAAGGGCAACCCCCGAAAAAAGTTAATTTGGAGTTTTTGTAATTCTAGAATGATTTCCTTGACTAAATAAAAAATATGGAACACTAGTGAGAAGCAAAGATGTTTGATAAAAGTGCACACAATACACCAAGCAATGGATGAAATTTCACAACATCAAGTACAATATTAATTTGAACTCTCACGAGAAAAAAGAAAATTGAAAGAAATAATACTATATTCAAAAGTTAACAAAATATTCATAATTCCATCCTCCGCCATAGGGGGGTTTGTCTCTTAAGCAGAGAAAGGGTACATGATAAGGGATAAAACCTCCTTGACAGCAATGCACAAATCAAAACAGTTTCATGACAGGGAAATTAAAGAGAATCACACGTGAGGCATATTCAGAGTTGGCGCAGGAATTAAACGATTCACAGCAAACAGAATCACAAGCAATGTCAGAAAAGATAATACCAAGAAGGGAAAGTAAAAATACATGAATGTAAAACCACCAGCTGTTCAGTGAATTATATACATTTATAATTATATACAAATTCCATGGGAAGATGTCTTGTGAATAAAGAAACATTCCTCCCCCTATTTACAAATGCAACAAGCTGTATTCCTGACAGGCTATAAAAATACTATTCACATTTTCATAGTAACAGTTGTATTTTCAGTTTGCTTGGTTGTGAAAGGCAGCTAGGTATGAACACAGAGCCTCGTTGGACATACTCACAGGTTTCAAATCTGACCATAGCTATGGAAACATTGGCCATGCAAAATAAATAAATAAGTACATGTTCTTGATCTATGCCATATGTCATTTGCTGGGAGGGCAAACAAATCCCTAAACTTTGATGACTGGACTTTCCCTTGTTGCAAAAAGATACTAAAAAAAAAAAAAAAAATCTACACTACAGTTACTATGCAGCCGTGTGTAAGTAGCACATAAATAGTAGATAAAATTAGATCTGTTTATTCTCAGCTGAGCTAATTTCACATAAAGGAAGTGACGTACCTACAGGATATGACATCTGTAGTGTGCCATTGGGATAGGGAGATGCTGTGATGGTTGGTGCATCAGCTAAGGAGAGGGGACCCGGTGCAGATCATGCATGGAGCCTGCTTCCCTGAAGTTCTGTCCCTGGTCATATTTGACAGTGTAGAAGTTTTAATACTCCATTTACTTAGTAGTCCTATTCTATTAGACAGAGCAGTTTTTATTAAAGTTTCTATAAATAAACAGGAGATGAACCACCATCATGCCTAATAAATTGATTTACATTTGTCCAACCTAAATTATTTAAAGACGTTTGCATTTACTCCAGAGTCTTCAGGCTATCTCCTCTGTTCTCTCCTTGCCTACACTCTATCCACTACCCCTAAAAACAAGGTATGTGTAAAGTTATTGTAAATGAAAATAAAACAAGTACAGTAAGACCACCTACACATAGTATAACTTGAATCCTAGAAAGCCTGGTCAAAAAGGTTGACTGATATTCAACCAAGCCAACATATTAATGAATGTAGATACTTTAATATTATTAGCTAAATAGCAATAAAGCGACTCATAAACTAAAGACCTAAGAAGATTCTTTACAAAACCAGAATCCCCTATGCTTGATATTTCCGTCCTATTTAAATAGTGTCAGACTTTTTTTGGTTTATAATGCTAATGGAGAAATGTTAATGTATTCTGTTCTCAGCTATCAACTTTGCCCCCTAATGTTAAATCTCTTTATACTATAAAACATTACAGAGTGCTAGGACATTTGTATCATAGCTGTATTGACGATGTTCTCAATGTTTAAAATATTTCTAAGAAATATTGAAAAGGACATTCAGATAATTATTAGGCCAACAAGTCTACTTAAAACAATATTGTGAATATTTTGTAAAAAAAAACACAAACAAGTAATTGCAGTGCCAGTGAAGGGAAGGGATTGCATACAATATACTTATATTTTATCACAAAAATTGACACATTTCTGAAAGTGTTAAAAGGTAATTCCATTGGTTTATTACATAAATATTGGATTCATTGCTTCTCAGTTGGCACATAATTCAGTGGGTGGAAGCTGAAAATAGCTGCTGCAGCTTTCGTAAGAAATGTATATCAGTTAACTTACAGTAAAACCCTATAATGAAAAGACTTCTTAATATCAGTAACGCTTTTAATTCACTAAAGAAAAATATCCATTTATTATATATATATATATATATATATGGATAAACAACATAACATACACCCCATTCAACGGATCATAATATTTGTACTTCCAGCTAACAGTGAAACACAAACATATGTAAAAAAACATAGAAATATAACTAGAAAATCAATCAACTATAAAGATAATTTAGTTGGGTACAGCAAAAAAAGAAAATGAGGGATTTCTTTATTCAGGTGAGTAACTACTGGGGTCACAGTAGTTGTTGCAGTCATGACCACTGGAACAATTCAGCAGTTCTTTTCAGTAGCTGTGTGTGACACCCAGAGAGCCTGGTATGTGAACATTTTTTGGTCAGGGGCATGGGAGAGTGCAATGCTGTGGGGAGTTGGGGTAGGGAAGTCTTACTACCCATCATGCCCTGGGCCCCCGGAGTGGTTTTTATTATGTTTTTAATGGGTTTATATTACCCTTTGCTTAAAAATGACATTTTTGAAGACTTCTTCTGGGAAATGGATTCAAAATGTATTATAACTGAATATTTTGTCAGTTTATCATTTTCAGTCCATAAATAGTAAAGAGTAAAATGGCTAAGCAGCATTATACTGAACAATGAAAAACTAAGCAACTCATTGTGGGTTTGTGAACAAAATGTCTTGTTTTACATGTAAGAGTACTTCTTTTTTTGTCCTTTCATTGAACAGAATGCATGTTCATCTATGGGGATGCCCACAAAACATGTTTGTAAATAAATGGTGAGAAACTATAGGATATTTGTATACACTGCTCTGCAACCTTAAACCTTTCATTAATATTTGGGTAGGCACAGGAATGAGTAAAAAGGGCAGTCTTACTAAACAATTTGCACTAGATAATTCAGGTGTGTCGAGCCAAACTGGAGAAACACTCATTTTAAAACCTTTCTCCCTGTATGTTTTATGAAATGTCATTCTCTATGTGCAGAATTCTAATCGAGTGTGTCACAGGGATATATTGTAAATGATGACTGGATATAGTAATTCAACTCATTTAAAAAAACTTATTTTCTATCAGCCAGACGGAGAAAATAATAGATACTGGAATAACTAGTGTGTCATGCTATAGTGAATAAAAATTGGAAAATGTGTTTAATAGGCTAGATCTGCATCGAGATATTCTTTTTTGTCTTTCCTTAAGTACCATTCGCAGTTAGGATTAATCTTCACTAACCACTAGAGAAACCTGCATCAAATGTTTCTAGTTTAAAATTATTTACTCGTTTTGGACAGAAGAACCATGATAAAGGCTACTGAATAATTGATAACTACATAGTGTTATTTACAGCACGGAAGCAATTTAGCTACTATGTTTTCACAGAGGTTCAATAACTGAAAAAAAAAATCTACTCTTGCTCTAAAGTTGAAAAAGAGCTTTGAACCTACCACAATAAATATGGCTGTTTTATTAAAACTTAAAAGAATAACAACACCAAAAATTGAAAACACTTCAAATCTGCCAGACAGAGCAGATGCATATAATACTTGTATTTATAAGGTGGAGTATGAATATTTTAATGAACACGGCTACCATTTAACCTGTTAAGCTAAATGCCCTGGAAAATGAATGCACTTAATAATATTATTTTAATTGTATTTGGTTTCACTGGGGAAGTACTTTACATTTCCAAATATCATAATGAATAACCGGACTTAATCATAACAAATGACATTTAGAGATATTGACTATGTTTGGCACCGCTCCTGTATTCAATGAGTAGAATACAGAATGAATGTGATATTAGGGGGGAAATTTAAGAAGCTCCGAAGTGAGGAGCGTAGTGTTCGCCTCACTTCGG
>WMED01009558.1:0-16239 GCA_019650415.1 Pipa parva | reverse complement strand
GAGAAACTGATCTCCTCTGTCCCCAGACATCTGTTGAGTGTTGTAAGAAGAAGGGGGGATACCACACAGTAGTAAAAAATGGCCTTGTCCCATCTTTTTTGGGATTTGTTGACACCATGAAATTTTGAAACAACATATTTTTCCCTTAAAATGATACATTCTCTCAGTTTAAACTTTTGCTCTGTGATTTGTGTTTTATTCTGAATAAAATATTAGATGTTGGCCCCTCCACATCATTGCATTCAGTTCTTATTCACAATTTGTTTAGTGTCCCAACTTTTTTGGAATCCGGTTTGTAACTTTAAAAACAAAAGTCTTTGTATTTCTGCATTTGTATTTCTTTGAGGATACATTTTTGTAAAGTCTATTGCCATAAAGAGCAAACAGGAAAACATTAAAAGACACAATTTACCTTAATTTTGTTGGGGGGTGGGTCTTTTTAGGTAAGCATGCCTAATTGGCATAAAGCATACAAAGTCCACTGTGTTGCATTCAAATCAACAAAAGACAAATAGGGTAAGTATAGTTTTTCATTTGTTCTGTGTGTATAGGGCAGAGTATTTTGTGCTATACACAAGGAACACCAGGTCTTTAAACATAGAATAAGCAGGGACACTCAGTCAAGATCAAGACACAACTATCTACTGATGTATTTTGCAGACTGTGGATTTGTTTACACATGGGGTCTCGTAAGATCTTTAGTGACTGTATTGATGTAAGTACGAAAGAAAAGCAGACTTGTGGGTAAATCAACAAATGTGTGATTTTTGGCACAATTTTTTCCAAACATTCATTAAACTTATTTGAAATCAGATGTGAAGTCACACAGGCTCCGAATAGTCAAAATTGAGAAGATGAGTGGAGCTAGATAGGTAACTACCCTCAAACAACATTATAGCTATTTGCATTGTATTTACATGCTTGCCACAAATACAAGGTTTTATTTTAATCTTTTTTTCCAAATAGCATAGTGATATGTACACCTGCACTCTGCTGTAGGCATTTCAGGGAAGGAAATGTTAGACAAACTACTTATGCAATGAAGGAATGCTGTCATATCTGTTAACAAAATTTTTAATCTCCTTCAAGCAAAAGCAACACCAATGATTAGTTTAGGCTGCAATGCACAACCATATTGTGCTACTGGTTGCTCCCATCAGTTAACCAACCTGTCTGCTCTGCCTGTGGCAATGCTATGGGTAAATGGGGGATGCATATTTGTTTTCAGATATCACTGTATACTCTACTACAAGTGTATGCTATACCTACATTGCTAGACCCCTAGATACTCTATGTTCTCTGAACATATCACAAAGGTATTAGTCCCAAATGCTCACACTGTAGTTTACACACAGATAAGACAATTGTTAATCTTAATGAAGTAAAGGTGAGCTAAGGCTGAGGCCACCGGGGTAATTTTATGTGAACTTTCTCCTTATCAGCATCTGGCTGGACTGGAGAGAGGGAATAAAGCAGAAGTCGAGTTTCTCAAATGTGACTACCAATATCATGGGTAGGTTTATACTTTGCACCCTAATGCATCTCTTGTCTGCTCAGTCTGAATGTCTGTCCCTTAGCCAGTAATCTAATCTTGTGTCATTGTTTCCCTGATGACTTTGGCTTGTCACTGAGGGACATGTCTTAGGAAACGTTCACTGACAAATGTCTCAGTGGACAAAACCAGCAACCATTTCAGTCTTTTATTTGGTAATCAATCCCTATGTGAAACTTGTCTGTGTGGCCATGCCCTAAGATGAGAAGGAAATGTAGATCAACAGCATTGTCTCAACACCCATGTGTTAAATGCAACTGTACAGTGAATAAGCCTGAGAAGTTAATTGGATTACAGGTTTGAAGTTATACTGTTAGTCAAGTGATCCTCAGAAATTAAATGGATTAGATGGCTCAAGATAAACTGAGCCTCAGCATAAGCCAAAAAAAGTTTAAATCCAGTTAAAGTTTAATTCCAATTAGAATATGAGCTACTTTGGACGATATGTATAACTTATGCATGGAATGGTCTGCCCAGCTTCCTATCATATATACAATGGTCTAATGTGAACAAGCTACTCCAATATTTCTGATTGTACCTTTTATATTAATATAGACAGTTAGCTCATAGATATTATTACTAATATCAAATAACAGTAGTATAACTTGCATCAAGGTGGTGTATGCATTTTCTACTCATTACACTTTTTTCCAACCTTGTTTTCCATAGGAGGTGTAATCAGTGGACCTAATTAAAGTCAAAGTGTGTTCATATGTCCACATAAGTGTATGTGAAATAAGCAGTATGTGACTATATATGTATACTATGCTAAATTCTCTATATCTTCTGATTATACACTGGAATTCAACACATATCTGTGATGGGACTTATAAAATATTCTATAGTTGTCAAAATTAAAAAACTTAAAACTCCCTATTATTTTTTACCAACGATGATGTATATATCGACAATGGGAACTTCATTTACCTACCTTTCTTCCTTAATTTATCTGCAGTGTAACAGTAGTTACCACTAGAGAGTGCTATTGAGGTGCTTTGTTTTTGGTGCCAAATTACAGGTGAATAACATGTTTGAATGAACTAGGGTCAAAAGCATTGACATGATGTGGCAGAGACTTGGCTTCAACCACAGGACAGCAATCTCTGCCTCTTGCCTATGTGGGCACTGCCAATCACTTTATATTTTTAAGCATTACAAAGGAACATGTGACATATCTTTAGCTATTGGTGAGCCGGTGACTGAGAGATAACAGGGGAAAGGATTAGGTATTTAATCAATGCTACATTAAGTTGTAAGAAATAGAATATTTGGCAGGCGCTAGTGGTGACTCACTGCTATTAATGTGACTGTGTTTGTGCCTAGTGTGCAACTCTGCAGGGCCTACAGCCTGTCAAAAAAGCATGCATATTACCTTCATATACATTATTACAATATATAAAGAAATTAGAGGTATAAAACTCACATTACTTTAGTAGAAGAAGCCAAATCAAAATCCACATCTAGCTGTGAATGACATCTGCACTTAGTTTATTTTATTTTAATATGTTTTACACAAAAATAACCTTTGTGGCAGCATAGTGTGTGTGACCAATTGAAAAGTATGTAGAGTACTCCAGGCCTGTAAGGCCAGTGTCCAACAATATGTTAATTTGGAAAGAATTACTCCAATACGAGCCATAATGTGCAACAGAACAGCCAGGCAGAACTTGCCATTATTTGTGCTGATGTGTGATTAGTAACTGCATCTCCTCCCCCTGACAAACATTAACCCAGCCATTGCAGTAGCACAATCTGGCATATTTTACAAGCAGGAGTTTAAATACATTACAGGAGTGTTACCCTGAAGCAGAAACAAATCCAGCTCCCTGTCTGCTTCCTGTAATGTTTACAAACATGAGAACCAGGCTGCCTGGCAGTTTGTAATAGATGAAAACCTGTTACAGTTTCACTATACAGTATTTTGACTGTTCACAAACTAAACCTTCAGTTATCTTAACCCAGACACCTAAAACTGAAATCTGGGGTAATGAATGGGCTTATTAAAGCACAAAACCATCACATTTTCTTACAGAGAATATATGTTATAGAATGGAACAAAGAGCAGCAAGTTCCCAAAAACCTTTTCAATAGGTATTTAGGGCAAGGTTTGGATAATAGATGCCAAGGGGGGGGGGGGGCTCCTTTTACAAACAGAAGCTCAGCATTTTGTTATCAATGTAGCATCATTGCATCACTTGATTTCCCTCCTTCCCTTGCCTACTTGATATGAAAATTACTATTTATCTAATGAAATTCTGTTCTCAAGAATTAGAACTGTTAATGTTTGTTACAATGGTATTGGGTTACCCACCTATTACATACAACTTATTCTTGCAGTAACATTTCTACCCATCACTCAAGTTTCAGATTGTCTGACATTTACTTTTGAACGTATATAAAAAAAAAAAAATTAAAAAAAATGAACCCTTATACAACAGACTTGCATAAATGTAAAAAAAATAGGAGAGGAGGGAAGAAGAGAGTGCAGCTCAGATATATTACCACTAAGTGATATTGCTCTGTTTTATAATAGTACTGCCCTTAAAATCTTTATAACCCCCTTCAGTGAAATAAGAGACAAGACACGTGGAGGCAGCTGCCAAGAACAAATAAGCAGAGCAGAAATCAGAGCAGCAGGCAGAACATGTGCAGGCAGGTAAGTGGTTTTCTGCAGAGAGGATGAGCAGAGATCACAGCTTACAGTACCTGCTTGTAGGCATCCAATAGGAAGCTGTTCCACACACAGCGCAGCCCTTCTGGGGTGAGCATTCGGCGCCATTGACTCTGGCTGCTTTTGGAGCGGTTGAGTTGTAGAAGCACGTGCTTTACTAGTACAACAGAGTCGTACAAAGCCAGGAAGAGGCAGTTAGAGAAGAAACCTGGCAGGATCTGCAGGGTGATCAGCAAGTCCACACTCAGCATTCCCATAATGGCAGCACGGGATCCCCCCAGCCCAGGATTTCCTCTCTCTACCTGTGCCTAACCCCCTTCATTCATCCACGCAATGTGTCCAAGAAAACTTTTGTTTTTCCCCCCCCACCACTGCAAATAAAACAGTTAAAATGAATGGGGCGGGGGAGGCAATATGCAGAATAAATAAAATAGCTGGAGAAGAAAAAAGCAGGTGTCTGCAGCACTGTCCCCAGCAGCTGCAGGGAATCCTGCCTGTTACAGCCTGGGCTCCCTGAATACTTCTGCAGCTTTCTTTATTTCTGTGGAAAGTAAAGGAAAAGTTTTCTCCAGCCTGAAAATATCAGGTGAATTATAGGAAAAGTGAACTGCACTCCCCCCACCCCAAACCTCTCTGCCTCACTCTCTCTGCCTCACTCTCTCTACCTCACTATCTCTACCTCACTCACTCTGTGCCTCTCTCTCTCTCACTCACTCACTCACTCTCTGCCTCTCTCTCTCTCTCTCTCTCTCTCTCTCTCTCTCTCTCTCTCTCTCTCTCTCTCTCTCTCAGCTATCTCTTTTTGTCCCCAGAATTTCCCTCTGTCTCCCTCCCTTTTTCTGTAACCCTTTTATACAGTCCCAGGCTAATTGCTGCAATAAGAGAAATGAAAAAGCCTAATCTCTCTTGTGATGTGTTGTTTGACGTCAGGGTAGGAGAGGGCATTACTTTGGCTGGGGATGATGCTCTGTGAGGGAAAGAGTCGCTCCAAAACTTGCGAGGCGGGACTTTGTTATTAAAGAAGACTATAAAACCCCCCCACCCCTCCCATCATCCATCTCCCAGCCTGTAACAACTCCCAGGCAGCTGGCAAGGGTTCACCTGACGGACGAAGGGAACGGGCTGTGGAGGGGGGAACCTCACCTAAAGAGTTTTGTTCATGTAATGTGCGTGGGACAATAGCCATTCATTTGGCACTGGGTTGTGCTCATACAGTACACTGTACAGCAGAATGGCCTGACAGCATCCAAAAATACTCAGTCTGGTCACATGTCACCTGTAGATCCAGTGTTAGGAACATGCTTGCTATGACCCCCTCAGTACTGCCTGCTGCTTTTAATTCCCTTTTTCTCTGGTTATATGTAAAACATCTGTACACCTGGACCCACAATGCCAGCCACCAGCTATACTATTTCCAACACATTCCAGAGGGGGAAGCAAATCATTGATTCCATATCCTTTACAAAGAGATCCAGTTGATTATCTCATTCGTTTTCATAAGAATTTAATATTTCTACACATGAGAGAAACTGACCTTTCTGTAGGAATTTGTTCCAGTGATGCTAGATTGAGCTAATAAATGTTGGCTTAATCCCTCATTAAACTGATCTGATAGGAGCACAAATAAAAATTAAAGTGCTGAGATCTCACCATTTAGAAGTTAAGAGCTTTTGCATTGCCTTATTTCCTAACATAACAGTACAAGGCATCCATTTTACTGGTTTGGACAAGCTACCTCCCTCTCAAACACTTAGAGGGAATTCACGATAGTGCGAAGTGAGGTGCGGAGTCCTCGCCTCGCTTCGCTGATATCCGCGTGCAGGACATCAGCGAGCGCATATCAGTCAGTGTGAAGCGAGCCGAAGACTCCGCACCTCACTTCGCACTATCGTGAATTCCCCCCTTACTGGTACATGCTAGGTTCTGAGGCACAGGTCTTCATAGAAGTGTGTGTGTGGGTGCGTGCGCGTATGTGTTTGAGTGTCTGAGAGGGAGAAGGTGTGTCTAAACAGCAAAATGGATGCCTTGTATGTTTAGGGAACAGTGCAATGCAGGAGCTCATATCTTCTTAATGATCTTCTTAATAAATATCTTCTCAGTCCTTTGTGATTGTGTTCTTATCAAGCAGGCCTATTGATTTAATAATGGATTAAAGTGAAGAATAGTTCTTCTTAAACAGCATATTTTAAAGTAATATTGCCTGTACTGTACGATTTGATAGTCAAATTATAATGAGCAAGTGGAACAGCACTGTTTGACATTGTACTCCTTAGTACAACTCCATACAGACTAGTACAGCAGCTAGGTTTTATTCATGGTGTCATGGTGCTTTGTAAATGTGTGTGGTGTTGTAGCCTATTGCTGAATATTGTTAAGTTGTATGGTAAAATCAGGGTCCTAGGAGACTGAATGCTACAATGACTTCCATGTACTTGTAAAATAATGCAGGCAGAAAGCAGCAGAAATAATCAAGCATGTGGCTTGGAAGGGAAAGATTGTGGGTTAATTGTGTTGTTGGCATGTAGAATAAATGAACTAATGCAATTTATTAGGAGACTTTAGTTTCTCTTTAAAGACATGTTCAGTGAAGACAAAGTGCTTGTTACTTTTTTTTGTACATTCTGAACAAGTTAAGGTGAAGATGTATTGTTGTATTTACACCTATAGGATGTATCTGTAGGTTGCTTTGAACAAAGTGCAATATTTCTTCATGACACTGTGAGCATTCCTTTTTTTTCTGCACCTGTTGTGTATGGACTTAAATGTCTATTCCTTTATACTGTCAATTCTGTTTTCTTGGATACTTTAATCTATCCCTACCTCACTTTTTTAATAAATAAATTAATGATTTTTTTTTCTGTCCAGTTTCACATCCTGAACGATTTAATGTGGCAGATGTTCCTGCCTTTTAACTTTGCTTCCTTGCCTGGGACACACAGACGTCTGTTTTTGTTCTCAATCATGATCCTTGGCATTCTTCTTAAGATTAATTTATAAAAAAAAAAGAAAAAAAAGTAAACTTAGCCTGAAGTTAAAAGGATATGGCAAGTTATATGAGAAGAAACATTGTCTGAAATGGGCGAATTACTGTGTCTGCCATCCTTTGCAAGTGATAATCTTGGGAAGTGTAGGCTTGTGAAATACAGTATGGCACTATGTGATCTTTTTCTTCCAGTGACCATCCTGTAATTGGGTGATAATGATATCTTTGTCCATATCTTCGCTGGAGGGAGAAGAACAGAACTTCAGCAAAATATGCTGTCCAAAACCATAGGATTCAGAAGGTTGAATGATTTAATTCACTGTATTTTGTGGATGGAAATTTCCAGCCTAGTTAGTTATTTAAACAGGTCTCTCTTTTTATACTAGATTTGGCAATTCATGAGATGATGGAAATTTTATTGTGTCTCACCTTAGTGTCAACATTGGTGACTTTTCTGTTAGTAAATACTCTTTATGGCTTTTAATCATGAACTATTTAGCTATATTTCCTTCTTAGTAATCATGTATTATATTAGTTGATTGACCTCATTGTGTCCTCGGCTGTGTCCTCAGTAGACATGATGTCCATAGTGGAACGAGAGAGATTGTATAGAGCTGAATTAGTTTTTGTGCTATATTTCCCTTTAGTTTTCTGTGGTTTTAGTTCCAACTGGTGTTTCTTTTCACAACATGTGTTATTGGCCATTATCCCACACACATAAAATAAATAAATCAGTTTAATCTTGTGACTTTCTTGGTTTCCCCCCAGAACGTCTAATGTATGTCTAGGAGGGTGTGGGGCTGCTTTGTTATAGAGTATGACCCTTGGTCAAAATTGTTATCAAGCCAGCAGCTCCAAAAGATGCTGACCACTGATTATAGAATGTCCTGATGATGACCCTCTCAGTCTCCAGTTCAGCCTCATTGGCACGTGGAGCTGAGTTTTGGAAGGTCGTTCACTCTTTTTATAGCTGTGCTGTTTAGTAATTTGTGCTCTATGTTTACTTTGGATCTGACTCATTTTGTGGAGGGAGTTTGAGAGCATTGTCCTAATGGTATAATAATACAGTCTTGTATTTATGTACTACATTTCAAATCCAAAGTATTTTCCAGTCTGACTTCAGACAGCTTCTTCAGGGGTAAAATACTGGCAGTTTTTCTACAGCACTTGTAATATCTGTAGAAAATAAGAGGAAGGAGTTTGTGAAGGAATAACAGTTGCGAGGGCTGGGTGCTAGAGAGGGTGCATAGATCGCCTGAGGATACAATTAAAAAGACAGCAGTGTATGTTTTAAAACTGTACTTTGACCCTGTATCTAATTCTTATAGTTATCATGAACTTGGGATCATTCCTTAGTGCTTCCTGATAAAACACATGAATTAACAATATTTGTTTTGGTTTTAAAAATAGAAAAAAAAACTGTGCTCTATATGGCACCTTAGAAGTTTTTACCTGTCATTGCCATAATGTAGTAAAAAGTTGTTTTTTTGGTGTTAATACTTTAGAAGCATTGTTTGTTTTTAAATATTTCTAAACATGAAAACAAAGATAGTGGATAAACTACATGTTATATTTTTTGGGTGTAAAGAAACCCTTTTTTAAACATGTTTTTTTTAAACAATATTTTTATTTAAAACATGATGGAAGTGTTGCCACTGATTTTACACAAACTAAATGCACAGGAATAAAAATCTAAAAAATAAAAACACAATAAGGATATATATAAAAGTAAATTATCGATATTGCCATTTTTTTAACCATTTTTTAAGCCGTTAATTCAAATTTTATTGGCCAAAAGTATTTACCTCCTTCAGGTTGGCAAAACCCATTATTCTCTGTGGAGTTGGTCCTGTGACTTTGTCTGAGTCAGATTAATCTTCCCATTGAAAAAGAATATCAATATCAGTAGAAAACTTCACTGAAAACACTGCAAAATGAACTTAATTTACTTTCATTGCTATACAAGTCAACAGCATCGAAAAGTAGAGCGAAATGAAAAATAATATTTAAAACTGTTAATACACAACAGAACTAAAGAAGACAGTTGAAATGGGCTTTATAAATACTCCCCAAATATTTATGTTTAATAAACCTGTTTTCACTCTACTTACAGAGTTCAGACTGCTGCACACTCATTCAAGGTGAACTGGAAAATTATTTTTCCATCACAAAACAAACCCAGCAAGTTTTAGGAGGTAATTCAGCAAGCAGCAAAGTGAGCTACGATGCGTTCGGCTCACTTCACAAATGGTAGTATGCGCATGCTGATGTCCTGCGCGCGGACATCAGCATGCGCATTAAAGGGATTCCCATCTCGGCGAGGCAACTCTTTTGTTCTCGCCGAGACAGGAATCCCTTTAATGCGCTCGCTGATGTCTGCACCCAGGACATCAGCATGCGCATACTACCATTTGCGAAGTGAGCGGAACGCATCGTAGCTCACTTTGCTGCTCGCTGAATTACCCCCTTAAGGTGCAGTCCCCTTCCTTAGCTGCATATCAATCCCCCAACAAGTGTACATTTATACACTTTACACAAAATAGTGCCCACTAGTGATGCCAATTATACATTATAATGTCATGAATATATAATAATAATAAATCTTATGCTTAAAGTGCACCTGTCACCTCAAAACAGGGCGAAATGTATTAAAATAGTTAAAATTACAGAAATCGCGATATCGAACGATTTCTACCGATATCACGATATTGCAATTTTGCCAATATCGATATCGGGATATCGAATTTTCCAGCGATATTATGGAAATCTGCTATTGAAATCAATGATTTGTTCGAATATCGATATTACCGATATCGGCAAAAATCGGTCAGTATCACGATATCGAGATTAACGATTTTATTAAATTTCAAATTAATACTAATTTAGGTTGTACCTAAATTTTTTGTAAATATATAAGTATTTTAAAAAATGTACCTTTATACTGCATTTCTCTCTGTCATCTTCCCTGTCAACCTGACTTTTCTTTCCTGGGTCAGGTGAGGATGATTGACATTATAGCTCCTCCAATCAGATCCCTGCTAGATCTTGATTTAAGGGATCTGATTGGAGGAGCTATAATGTCAATCATGGGCAATCATGCCCTGCGCACACGACACCCGGGACACTCGGTGGCCTACGGAGTTATATGTACAGGAAGCTATGAGACAACTTAATAATACCTCTTCTTATAAACTCCTTTTTTCCAACCCCACAGAATCATATTTAATTCAGTTAAGCAATATTGTCAATTATGCACATCAAAAGGGGATAATTAACACTCAAACTAGAGATTACCTATTACCAGTACATCCAATTATTCCAACCTTCTATATGTTGCCAAAAGTGCACAAAAATAGGAACACCCCACCAGGAAGGCCCATAGTTGCAGGCATTGGCTCTCTATTAGAAGCCTCTTGCAACTATGTAGATACACATCTGTGTATAGGGTTATTGTACACTGACCTATATGTAAAACCTACAGCTACAAATAGCCTGCTACTGTTCAATAGTTTTCACCCGACACCTCTGCGCAGATCCATACCCAAGTGGCAGTTCTTAAGAGTGCGGAGGAACTGCACTTTGGATGTTGACTTTGCGCAAAGAGCCACGGAATTAGAAGAAAAGTTTATTGAACGCAGGTATCCGCACAAGGTTATAAATGCTGCCAAACACTCGATTAAATCTTTGACCCAAACTGCTGCTCTTCAGAATTCTCAAAGAAAGCGCAGAAATTGTGACGAGCAAGATATAACTAGGTTCATCACAACATATAATTCACAATGGTCAGAGATAAAAAACATTTTAAAACATAATTGGCACATACTACAATCAGATAAGACATTTAGCAAATTTGTTACCGAACATGTAACAATCACGGCCAAACAGAGTTTGTCTTTAAAAGATATGATCACTTTCAGTCACTTTGACCCTACTCATAAAAAAACATATCAAAAGTCAACAGTTGTAGGATCATTTGCATGTGGTAATTGCCCATATTGCAAATTTTTTCCAAAAACACTGAGTGTCCAAGATAGTCAAAACACAAGAACTTTTAAGTTAAAACACTTTGTAAATTGTAACTCGGTCAATTGCATTTATCTAATGATCTGCCCATGTGGCAAATATTATGTAGGGAAAACCTCACAAAAAATTAAGGAAAGACTGGGGCAACATCTCTCGAACATTCGACAGGCTAAAAAACATATCTTAGCATCTAAGACGATATCCTCTGTGGCAGCCCATTTTTTACATGAACATGACCAAAATACAATAGGAATCACCGTAAGTGTATTGGATTAGAAAATGTCAAACTGGGGTGACGGGGGGGGGGGGGGGGGTGACATTGACAGAACCCTCCTAAAACATGAGGCAAAATGGATATATAACCTAGATACAAAATCTCCTAATGGACTAAATGAGGATCTGGACTTCACAATCTTCATTTGAGTAAACTACCTCATACTGGGACAAATAGGATTTTTTTGAATTTTCTGTATATTCATTTATATATTTTTTGCACCCTTCAATTTAAGGTAAGAAATCACAGTGGATATCAATCTGTGGTGTATCCAGAAGACATCTGTGCAAAAAGATGCTGCCCAAAAAGTGGATAGAACCTGCCTCTGTGGAACTGATTTTATTTTCATCACAACTGTTTCAATGAAGATCCGAATCTGTGATGATCCTTATTTTTGTCCTATGGACTGAGCTTTTCTCTATAGCACTATACACATTTTTTTGTTGGATTTCCCTTTATTGGACTCATCTGTCTAAGTTTGAGCGCTTATAACTGTAACAAAGGATTCAAACCAATAGTAACAAATATTCATTTTTTTTTTCAAAACTTTATTTATATGTATATCAAATCGTTTATATGAAAATTATTCTAAAATCTGATTTCATTCAACTATTGTATAGAAAATTGTTATCTATTTAAATATGATAGGAAATGCTAGATAATCATTAACTAGTAATGTGCTGTTTGCAATGTGACAAGTGACTGGCGACTACACTGATATTGGGAGTGTTTAAACATATATTCAGAGAACTACAACCCCCATAATGCACCTTCCTATAAATTCTGGGTGTGTACTTGTAAAGAGCATTGCAGTGACGACCGCGCGTCATTGCGTATGAATGTGCGATGACGTCAGATGTCTAATTGCGTGATGACATCATCGCGCTAACCTAATATTTACTGCTATTTAAACCTCAATATGAGATAGAGACCACAGACCGTGAGAGGAAGCCAGTATACAGCGAAACGCGTCCGGTCGAGTTTGCAAGGGTGCCTGTTCACAACTGCTCCTCCATTACCTCAGAAGCCCCAGAGCTCCATCTTCACCATTTGGAAAATAAGCTTTCCTTTACAAAAGGAGGATTTTTTTTACTTCTAATGATGATTTGACTGACGGTATTTACTGTATACTTTAAACTGGGTCTAGATATATGTTATAATGTCATTCAGATTTAACCTAACTATTTAAGTATATTTATATCTATGAATTTATAGGCACCCTTTCTACACTTTTTAATTATGTTTTAATTGGTTTTAATGATTTTTTTGTGTGTGTTCTCATATCTTTCACAATTAATAAAATACTGGTGTGCACTTTATAAGAGAGCTTACTTTTTTCCTCTTTAAACATAAATTATGACCCAGTAAAGAAAAGGCAGGCTTACAGGGAAGATGACAGAGAGAAACGTTGTATAAAGGTACATTTTAAAAAAAATACATATATGTTTACAAAAACATTTATTTAATTAGTACAACCTAAATTAGTATTAGTTTTGAGGTGACAGGTGCACTTTAAAGTTCTTATCTATTCAAGAGCAAGCCAGAAAAACACTGTAATTAATTCTTTTAGAAAGCAAAGCACATTTATTACCTTTTTTGTGAGCCCTTCCCTTGACTTTTTTAATTACATTGTATTCCATTAAGTTGATCCACTGCCTTGGGATTGCAAGATTAAGACATATTATTTTTCACTGGTTAAAATACAGGTCTTGCATTTTTTATAAAACTGTGAATATATAATTATCAAGAAAGCAAACAAAGGCAAAAATCTTCCGCTAGGTTAAGTTACATAGTAAATGTTGCTGGGATTTGGGAATAGCCACTGCTACCTACTTAAAAAAATAACTGCATTTGGGCAGCTTCATACTCTATGGTCGAAAGAAGCTGGGAAATACTGGGAACGTACAGCACTCATGAAGGTTATTCACTAAGGTGCGAATTTGACTGTTGAATTCGCAAACAGCGAGTCTCCATAGCAAATACGCGACAATTTCCGTATTGTAAAGTCGCGATACTTTTTTTAATGTTAAGATTGCGACAATTTTCCCATAATAAAGTTGCGACTGTGACAATATTCTCATTATAAAGATGCGACTGCGACAGTAGCAGCCTATTGTGACTGTCTTTATCTGGCGAATTCGCACCTATACGCAACAATTCGGACTTTACTGAATAACCCCCTCACAAGAGAAGAGCTAATAGAGAATTATCCTGTGAGTAGTTGAATATGTGCAGTATAGTAAAATTGAGTAAGCTATCAAAACATAATAGAAGATGCGCAAGAGACAGAACATTGCTGTAGACTTCCATAGTGTCACTTTGTAAATCAGTAACATATTTTTGCTTGAGTAAGAATAGCTAAGTTCCAGTAAGGATCCAATAGGCACAAGAGCTGACTCAGGTGGAAGGGCTTCTCTTTCTCATTCAGGGATGTGGGGGAAACTAATTCTAAAGTATTTTTAATATCTGAGTTTTGAATCTGACATTTGTGATTAACTTTGAATCACAAATCAAGTATTTAATTTCACTGCAAAATTGAAATCTGTGATTATTTGCAGGGGAAGGTGTGGTCAGTTAATGGGGGCAAACATTCTATGCTTATAAGTTTCTGAGATATAATTCCAGCTCCGCTACGATAATCAGAGTATACAACCGCAAAAGAAGTCTAAAGGGGCTTATTCATCAAAGTGAGAATTTGACTGTCAGAGTGAATTCTCATCACAATATGTAGCTCTACTCCAATAGTCACAAATTACTTATTCACTAAACAGAGGATTCCCATGGTGAAGAAGCAAACTGCATCAGTAGCCGTCTCTTGCGTAGCATGGCATAGTCAGTAAGACAGTAGCCTTACCATCAGCCTCCTAATTCGCCTCTTTTATTTGGCGCAGTAAAAATGGTGAATTCAACACAGTACACCTTGTCTACTGTAACAGACTCTGGCCCTTGATGAATAGGCAAATTACATGTGCACATGCACACAAAGTGGTGAGAAGAGCTGTGTAAAACTTTGTCCCAGTTTGGACTAAAACGAAAATGGCCATAATGTACCATAATGGCATATAACCACAGAAGTAGATACTAAGCTTGGGCATCTTTAAGATGCAAATTTCTAATTGCTTCAGAAGAATTTGCCAATTTAGCCTCGAGAATAGTGGCTACATTATCTACCGTTGGTTTAGCACTGCATTTTGTTCCTGCTAAACAGGCAGCAAGATGATTTGGCATTTAACAGTCTCTGGGTAGTGGTAGAAAATGAAGACTCGCTCTTGGTTGTCCTCTGTTTATCTGTAGAAAAAGTCCCATGAATTAATCAATGGGAATTTGGTGATATTAGTGTATGCAAAACATTTACATGAATATAACTAAAGAGAGTAATGCTGTCTAACATGGATATTATGGAAGTTTGGGAATTAGCAAAGCAGTCAAAAAAACACTTCAAATTCACTTCCCTTGTTCAAACAAGGCCTCACACTGGAAAAGACTGTTATATATCTATTTATAAAACGGAAGCTAGAAAAGGTTCAAAGATGGTCCGCCAGTTTAATAATGGTAAGGAATGTTTAAAGTTATGTTGGCACATGTGGGTTACTTTCACCATTCAAAAAGGAGGCAGGAATATACTGAAATAAATGTTATCTTGCAAAAGTATTTTATTAGTGACCAGAGTTAAAGGCTTGAAGTAAACCTTCACTGTAATCCCTTGTATACAGTAATTTAAATTTTGATGACCAGGTCTACTCTTTTACTGGAAGACATTTAAAAATAAGAGTTGTAGAGAAGCATAATGATACAAGGATGAACTGGTTAGCTTATCCTATACAAAACTTTTGGTGCATCTGCTACATTCAACTCATTGCTATAAAGTATATCAATGCTATCTACCTCTTATTAGCAGCCACTCATGCAGTATGTGTATTTTAAAATGATCCTAATTAAAGGCAATGTTTTGCCAACTCCAGTAGCAGCATCGCCCTTAAAAGAGAGAGATGACCTATTCAGTGTGCAAACATAAACTGAAATCTGTCCAGCTGTGCATGAGATATATTTTATATGCCTACCTATTTTAAAGGTAAAGTTGGCATGCATGGAGTAGTAGGACATCTTAAACTAATCTCACCCAATTAATTCTTTATTCAGATGGACAGATGTAAAATAAACCCTGCAAGGATGTATATCTGTATTTGCTGTACTTAATAGACCAACTTCAGCTTCAAAGATGAGAGGTACTGAATAGGAATAAAGGCTATGCAAGTCAAAATAGAAAAATATTTCACTATTGTTTATAGTTAAAGTAGTGATCTGTTGAAATGGGTCAAGTTTTTAAAAGGGATAGTATATGAACTTGTGGTTTGCTAATAATCCCTTTTAAACCATAAAATCACTTGATGCAGTGCTGATTAGTCCTCAATTCAGGTGCATGGCTGTTTAATCTTCTCCTGCTTGCATCTGAATGAATTACTGTTCAGCACTGCAATATACGTAAGTATCTGGTGGATCTGGAAAATTTAGATAGTTTTTAGTCTTATAAAACAGATGTACATTACCTCTTGTACATTGCTGCATATATTCATTGAAACAAGAGAAATCTGTATATAAACTTGTTCCAGGCTTAGCACATCTTTCTTATACAAACCTTCATACCATCACCAATTTAATAATAAAATGAATAAAAAAATTCTAGCTTTATGACATGGCGCATTATCCTGCTGAAAGTAGCCATCAGATGTTGGGTA
>WMED01009557.1:0-16240 GCA_019650415.1 Pipa parva | reverse complement strand
AGAGTGAAGGTTATCTGCAGAGTTGCTGGGAAATCCCAGTCTTACTAAGCCATCCTGCCTAAGTACCCATGTATTTATTTTGCACCAGGGGTGCACCAAAATGCACAGTATTGGCACCAGAGACACCTCCTCCCCAGTGCCACCCTCCCTACCTGGTGGATATTCTGCAGGACTGAGCGTGAGCAAATAGTGGCAGGGCTGTATGGATGTCAGGGCCAGTCTTGACCAAGACTGCTGCAACCCTAAGTGCTATGACACAGATTAGCACTATTTTCATTGTTTATTTGGTAATATCCTTGATGCTACAGTATACATGTGCTCTCCTTCTTCTGGAACTTAAACTTGGGGCCTTCTACTTCTGTTCAGGGACCTGCCCTCTGTAGCATTTTGGCTACTGAATCTTTAGACATGTTAAGGTTATAAGTAATCCCCTGGGCAGGTTTTAAGCTCTGTGCACCACTGCAGCCACGCTGTTTAAATCATAAGCAATATAGGCCTAATTAAGTGACATCACTTCCTTCTACCTTTGTCCACACTGGTTCTTGTTACTTCAGTTCCTGACCATGCCTCATCATTTTCTGTCCTGCCATGTTTTTTCTCTGCTTTGTCCTTGATGTTGATTTTTGCTGCGTGCCCTGACCTCTGACTTTGTGCAACTTATCTGGGTTCTTTACTTTGTCTGACAAATTTTCTTTGTCCTCCAGGATCCTGACTTTGTTACCAAGCTTGCCTAGTCCTGATTGTCCTTGCACTACTGCTGTTGGCATGTCATGGTATCTGTGCTGTCCACAGCAGAAAGTCTGGTGCCCAAAATGGTGTTGGTAAATACCAGGCAGTTCAGGTTTCTGCCCCCCCATGCTATGCAGACAGGAAAGTCCAGGCTATAGTAAATATGTTTTATTTATGGCAGAATCTTAACACTACAGCCTGGATGTTCCTGTTTCTTCATATACTGTGATTAAACTGAAGGAGGTTGCCCAGTACTGTCTATTTACACCTAAAGAAACACTCCGGCCGAAACTGAAAAAAATGCATGTGTTTGTATATACTAATTATTAACTTTTATTAAATGCATTTTATTTTCAATTTTGGCCCTAAAATCAATTTTCTTACCTGTATAGAAGTGCTATCCAGCACTTCCTTGTTTGGGAATCCATCTTCTTTCTGTGTCACCGACTCTACCGTGTATGCTCTTGATGCAGATCTGTTCAGCTGCATTCTCCTCTTCTGTCGCTCTCCCTGTGAAGCCCTGTGCAGCCCTGTGCCAGCATTTCCTAATAGTCACATGGTAGAGCGTGCGTCTTCCCTTGTTGACACGCATGCTCTCCCATGTGACTATTAGGAAATGGGAGAAAGAGTATTTTAGCATCACTTCCTGTTGTGATGCTTCAATAGTCTTGAATTTGCTACTCCTTATTCACTGAAGGGCAGATTCCCATAGCAAAGAAGTGAACAGTGTCAGATGCATTTTCTTGAGTAGTGCAGAATAGTCAGTTGGACAGTAGGATCCCTGCCATCAACCCCCTAATTCACCTCTTTGATTTGGTGAAGTAAAACTAGTGAATTTGACACCACATGCCTTGCAGAATTCACTGCTGCGACAGACTCTGACACTTGATATATATATGAATTACCTGTGGCATGCTTGAAAGCGAAGTTGTTCTTAAGTCCGTGACTGTCGTAGCATATGAATTGGTCACTTGTGAGTTCAGACCCTTACATTAAATCTTTCATTAATAGGCCCCTCAATTTTCACCCTGCAAAACTACAATTGGATAGAACCAAGCAAAGTCATTGCTGGTGGGGTGAGTGACGCAATAGATGAAGCATATTGAGTTAATTAGTAGAGCAGCTGTCAGGGCTAGTTCAAAGCAAGTGAGATTAAAAATAAAGGAAATAATCAGAAAAGTGGGTGGCATCAGTCCCCACCCAGCTCAAGTCAGTGGTTTCACAACACTGACCAAACTATTAACTTCAACATCTATCCATTATTGGCACAGATGGGCAAGCCTGGATAAATACAATGCTACATTGCAGTTTTGAAATGTGTACCCAAAATTGCAAATAAGTTATTGTTAGAAGTGATACTCATCCACGGCCCATTTCCACCTTTCTTCATTGGCATCCGTTGCAGTCGCCATATTCCTTTATACACTTTTGGGGTGCAAATCTTTGTAGTCATCTTCACATAGTTATACTCATTAATGACAATGAGTCATTAATAACTCACATGACTCGAAACGTCTAGCCAGATTCAGAAGCATCTCTTCAAAGGTAGCATTAGCTGCTGCCTCAAGATGCTCCATGGCCTGATTATACTGTCAGGATTTGACCAGAAGGTAGGGAGAGGAGAAGGAGGTGGCAGCCAAAAGTGTTGAGCCATAATGGACAGATAGTTCCAGCAAGGTCGCATGGCTCAGGTGCTGGACTCCATTTCTGCTTGCCTGCAATCTATTTGTACCCCAGTAACCTCATCTAGTGCAACTAATTCTCAACAAGCTGGAAAGGATCTTTACATTCCACCACCTCCTTGGTTTTTCGGCAATCTTGAAACTTGCAGAGGGTTTATTAACCAGTGTTTGATTCAGTTTGAGCCTCTTCTCTCTCATTTTCCTTGGGAAAGAGCCAAAGTTGGCTTTATCATTGCCTTACTGGAGGAAGACTCTTTAGCCTCGGCCTCTCCATTATGGGAACAAAATGATTTTGTGGTGGTGGACTCCTCCAACTTTATTGCCACCCTGTGTCAAGTTTTTGATGTATCTGGATTGTACCTCTGTAGCCTTGATTCCCCTTATGTTGATCATCATTATGCAACATTTTATGTGAACAAATTCTGCATCCTGGCTGCGGAGACAAAACGAAACAATAAGTCCCTCGTAGCCGCTTACTGGCAGGGTCTTTCTGACCATTTGAAAGATGATTTGGTGGCTTGGGATCTCCCTACACAACTTAATATAATTGAGAATAAAGATTGCTAATTGTTTTAGAGAACATCTGATTGAAAAGAGGAAGTCGAGTCCTTTCTCTCCCCAAGTATCCGTACCTACAGATCCTACACTGTCTGCCTTTCCTATTCCTGAAGAACCTATGCAGATTGGGGCAACCCGTCTTACGGAGGAGGAATGACACAGTTTCTATGTCCACTTGCCTACTAAATCATACAGTACAGGACCTCAACAAGAGGACATTTACTTTATCCTTATCGATTCCCCATCTACTCCAGTTATCCTTGGTCTTCTGTGGTTAAGACTCCACAAACATGTGGTAAACTGGCACATGTGATAAACAGTCGGATTATTTACTGGTCTTGATGATGTCAGTCTGTTTGTTGTGAGGTCCCCTCTGTATTAACCCTGGCTAACGCCACCCTTTCTCTAAAGCATTGAATCTCTGCCCCCTGTTTATCATGCCTTCCAGGACGTGTTCTGTAAAAAAGCCGCAGACGTTTTACCTCCTCCAGTTATGATTGTCCTATTGAACTGCTCCCTGGCTCCTTTCGCTCTAGAGGAAAGGTTTACCCTCTATCCATCACAGAAACTGAAGGCATGTGTGCTTACATGCGAGACACCTTAGCTAAGGGTTTTATTAGGCCCTCCTTGTCTATAGCAGGAGCAGGGTTTTTCTTCATGTCAAGCTAGGTGGCCATTATTTTTTTCTCGTTTCAGTTTCATTATTACTTACGTATATTCCGGGTAGTAAGAATAAGAAAGCAGATGCGCTGTCTCACTGCTTTAGTCCTGAGACTACTCTGTGTGTATCTTGGCCTATCATTCCTGACTACAAGTTCATTGCCTCATTTTCGCTGTCTCACTTTAAAGAATTAGAATCGGCAGAAGTCTCAGCACCTAACGAAACTCCCTCAGAACATTTGTTTGTTCCTCCTGAACATTGTAGTGTTATCCTTCAATTTGTTCACACTTCAAAGTAAGCAGATCATCCAGCTATTTCCAAGACTCTGGAATTACTTTCCTGTCTTGTTTGGTGGCTTACTATGAACTGTGATACTAGGAATTTCATTGCTGCCTGTACCATCTGTGCCCAGTCTAAAACTCCTCGTACTGCCTCGTCTGGACTCTTGATTCTCCTGTCCATTCCTCAGCAGCCCTGGACTCACTCAACCATGGATTTTATGGTGGACTTGCTTCCTTCCCATGGAAATACTTGTATTTGGGTCACCACTGATCATTTTAGTAAAATGGCACACTTTTTTTTCCTTTAAAGAAGATTCCATTTGCCCAAGAGTTCTCTCAACTATTTATTACCAACATTTTCCATTTGCATGGCATTCCTATTGAGATTGCCTCTGACTGTGGGTTTCAGTTTGTGTTATGTTTCTGTACGGCATTCAACAAGACCCTAGGCGTGGATCTTTGGTTTTCTTCTGCATACCACCCCCAATCCAATGGAAGCTTGGAATGAACCAATCAAGCCGTAGAATAGTTCCTTCGTTACTTTATTTCTGATTTTCAAGACCAATCTCCTTCCACGGTCGGAGTTCGCACACAATAATCTCAGTTCTGCATCCTCCCAGGTATCCCCCTTGTTCTGTGTCTATGGCCCTAATCCTAAGGCTTTTCCTTTTCCTTTTGGCTCCGTTCTCTGTGCCTGCAGTAGAGAATGAGATGCATTCTTTCTTGTCAACTTGGCAGACAGTTCAACTAAAGTTGTCCCAGGCCGCTGAGATTCGAAAGAGGTTTACTGATTGGAGACATCGTTCTGCTCCTAGCTATAAAGTTGGAGATCAGGTATGTTTTACTACAAGGAATATCCGACTCGGTGTTCCTTCTCTCAAGCTGTGGCCTAAATTTAACAGTCCTTTCACCATCCTACAGATCATTAACCCTGCTGCTGTAAAATAAGGTGACACTTATGTATAATAAAGTGACACTTATGTATTTGAAGAGAGTATACTCTGTCTACATAATATTGCCCTATACTAAAAGGATATTTAACATACCAGCAGTTATTTATCACTGTTAGATGATTCTTTTAAAATATATTATTCCCCATCAGCAGTTTTTTTTTGTTTTTTTTTTACAAAAGCTGCTTCTCTCTCACCTATTTTATCTGATGAATTTCAGATCTCAGATCTTTTTTTGATGAAAAATTATGAAATGTCAATCCAAATAATGCTGGTGGCCAGCAATTCTTCATACTGCACACATGCAAGATTTTGATTTGTTAACTGGATTGCTTAACTCCTGACAAATGCTTGACTTTCAGTCTTTTTTCAAATAGGTGAATCACTGCAAATAATTATGTGAAAAATAGCGAAACACAGCAAAATCAGTTGAAAAGGATGAAATGGTCTTTATGTTGTAATCTTAACAGCTTTTATTGAACAGAAAAAAAAGGCTTTGGTTAGCATCCAAAATATTAGTCAACTCTATAGTTTTTATATGGAAAACCTACGGGTTCCGAACTCCTAGTTTAAGAAAAATTGATTTGGTTCTGGAAGGAGCAAAGAGACATTTTTAAAGCTTCTGTCCTATGTAGGTAAGGGACTGTCCTTTTATTGTTAAGAAGATTTAATTAGGTTAATCTGCGTTGAGAGCATTCGGCAAACTATACTTTAATCTGATTATCTCTCTATCCATATATAAGTGGGGTATTTCTGGTGCATCTTATTAAAAAAAAACACTGAAAATGTTTTAAAAATATAAGTCTTCCTCCTGCTTAGATTGTAAGCTCTATGGGGCAGGGATCTCTATCCTCTTGTTTCAGTCATGACCTGGCAGTTAGAGTGATGTATTTTCTTGATTATATGCTTGTATTTTACTTCACTTGTTCTTTATTCCGCACTTTACCCTTGTCTGTTTTATTACTGGATTGTACAGAGCTGCGTAACCTTGTGGCGCTTTATAAATAAAAATATACATACATATATACATACATTTTTCAGTATTCTGAGAAGCATGCCATACAATCAGCTCCACACAAAAGATTTATTAAGTGAAATGTTTCCAATAGGCTGCAATTTTCCTAAAGAGTTTTAGAACCTTGTGAAAACTGAACATGGAATTTTTCTTTCTTAGGAAACTAAAAACGTATTTGCAATTATAAAAATATTATATAACCATTGAGAAAAGCAATAAGGCTTCACCAAAGTGAATCCAAACAGGGTTGCACGCAGCATATTTATCAAATAGTGAATTCACTTGCCTAAGAGAATCCACCACACTTTGTGTCAATTTGCCTGTACTGTACTGTGGCATAGACAGCTCTAAGTTGTCTTAGCTGAATGCTAAAAACATTCAACAAAGACTGTAGTAAAAGAAACAAAACTCCCTGCTTCTTTTCTGCTCCAATGCCTGACTTGAATCTTGATTCAGGTTGAGCGGGGCTAAAAGGATGACTGACATTAAAGTTCCTCCAATCCGATCCCTTAAATCACGATCTAGCAGGGATCGGATTGGAGGAGCTGTAATGTCATTCATCATTTAGCCCTTGGTCTGACAGGGAAGATGACAGAGAGAAATGCTGTATAAAAGGTACATTTAAAAAAAAAAAAAATATATATATATATATATATTTAAAAAAACATTTATTTCATTAGCAGAACCTAAATTAGTATTAGTTTTAAGGTGACAGGTCCACTTTAAAGGTTTTTGTTACTAAATAAGTGGAGGTAACACCTAAATGCTGTTAGATTTCCTTCTGTACAATTTGAAGAGAATACAATATGAATTTATGGTTTGTTTCTTTGGCTAGTAAAGTTACATTTTGATTTAATGAATAGATATATCAGTGCTCACATACAGAAGACAAAGCACAGTGAGTATGTGCTCATAGGTATGGATCACTAATCTTATAGAGCTACTGTACACATATCCATGCATGTTCAGCAGTCATTTTGAATAAGGTTTAACATTTCTAGCCTAGTGCTGCTTCACTTGTTTCTAAGGATTTGTTGTACCTGCTTTTTACGTTGACCCGGAATAAAAGTTTTTGATTTTACTTTTGAGGTGCCGGAGTTCCTTCGTTTGTATGCTATTAACATTTCTAGCCTAATCAATTTTAGGCATTGGTTCCCATTTAAAAGAAATTAATAAGAATGCAGTGCATTGATTTTCTATAAAGAGGATAAGTACACAGTACACAGAGAGCGTACTAGATCATCACCCATGGCTAACTCAAGTCAGTTAGTATAGTCAGTGTGTGTGTTTATTCTGACAGTCCGGACAGGTCATTATGTTACAAAAACATTTACTACAACTAAATAGGAAACTGTGTGTTTTTCTTCAGCCAAAGCTAACATATGGTTAACGAAATAAGGAGACATCTCCAGGAAAATTTTGGGATTACTAATGTGTAGTACTGGATAAAATGATTGTTGTAATCAAATTAGAATTAAATAATCCTCCAGCCAAAAGGAATTCTTGTCCCAACCCCCATGCTATATTCTCTGGGCTGTGTTTGACCTTAATTCATTGAAACTCCTGGGTATGAGAAAGGAAGAAGAGGGAACAGGAAATAATGATATCCCCTTCATCTGTCCTTACTTGTTTAAGGCCAGGTTCACACTGGCAAATTTTACTCAGCTTTTTGTTAAAAAAAAAAAAAGCGCATGACAAGAAAACGGCAAAAATACACCCATACGAAAAACCATTGAAAGTAATGACTATCGGCTGTGCAATGTCACGCTAGTGTTTCATAGATTGGAATATATGCTATGGTGCTTCAAGTTGCTTTCTTTCGATCGTATAGAACGTGACACAAAACACGTAACATGATCAGTAACAATAGGAATTTCAGAAGCACGGTCACACATGAGGGGAAAGCATTGAATAAGTGAGATATTTTACATGGAAGTACTGCACCGAGTGCTTTTATTTTTTGCAAAACACAAAGGAATATTCGCAGTGTGAACCTTGCCTAAGAGTAACCAATCCTCTGGCAGGATCAGAGCAAACAGAATTAGTGAGGGTGCAGTTAGCAAAATAATAACTAAGAAGCTTATTAATGACATGGTATGGAAAAATTGTGTGATGCACATAGTGTTTATCTTATACATATAAACTATAATAAAAGTCAGTATATAAAAAATAATGTTTTATTAATGTGTAGAGATGACGGTGCTGGCAGCTTTATAGAGAAGTTAGTTATCGACAGTCCTGAGAACTTGCCGGGTTTCCCCTGGAGATTTAGTGCCTCATTGACTAAAGTGAGAATTCACCTGTTTTATTCACTATGCTACAATTCGAGTCGCATTGCCAATATAGTTTTAAATTCATTGTTCAATATTGACTACGTGGAGAATATGCTTGTCGAACAGGCGGACAGTGGCGATCGCTGCTGGATATGGAGTGTGGTGTAGTCAGTCAGATAGAAGAAGTTATGCAGAGCGAGGTGAATTCAACCAGTGAAGGGCATTGATGTCAGTCTCATCATATCCCACTAACTGTTTTCTGCAAATATTCTATTTCTATGTCACTGTGTCCCTAGGTCATATTGTCAATTAGTTCAGTCGCCATTGTCACTTTTGAATGAATAGTCACCTTACGCAAAACTGGAGCCCTCCCATCAACCCCAATTCTCCAGTCTGAAGTGGCAAAGTCAAACAGATGAATTTAGAGAAGTTCACCTAGTCACATTTGTACCTTCTCACCAATCCACTGCTTAGTCAATAGTAGAAATACCTGTGCATGAGCATGCAAAATGATGTGAAGAGCTCTGTAAGTTCGTGACTCACATAGTCGCCCGAATTGGTGATGTATTCCCCACTTTGCAGAGTTTTATTGATTATGAAGCAATCAAAAGGATGTCCCTCTTCTAGGAGAAACCCATTAAGATGCAATTTCATCTTCTCAGTTGAGGGGTTATTCATTAAAGTGAGAATTCAAGTGTTGAAGTGAATTCTAATTGCTACTCTCCAATAGTCGCAAATTCTCTACTCTTTATATACAAAACAGAGGATTCCCATAGCAGAGAAGCAAACTGCATCAGATGCCATCTCTTATATAATGTGGCATAGTCAATCAGACAATATCAGCCATGCCATCAGCCCCCTAATTTGATCTGGCAAATGCATCACAGTAAACCTTGTTGGATTTGCTAATGTGAGAGATGCTTGATGAATAAGCAAGTTACCTGTGCAAAGGCACCCAAAGTAATGCAAAGTCATGGACTGTTGTAAGCATCTAAATTGGTCACAAAGTCACCACATCACAGAGTTTGATACAGACATAGTGTACAATGTTTCAGGGGACATTGCCTCCCTTCATCAGCACCTGACTGACTCAACTTTCCAAGGTGTTTGTAGGGCATGTGGAACTGATTGAAGAACCAAGCTACAAATCTGTTGGGGGTTCCAAATTTTGGAAGACATTTTTGTCATGTATTACCTAAGGCCCTGTATTCTTTGTCCATTTTCTCTGCTTAACGTCTTAGACCAATAGAATCAGAGATTTCCTTTCTTCTTGTGATGGCCAGTCCATTATCCCATGACACTGGAGGGCACTGTATGATTGTAAAATGTTCTTTAGGAGTGGGAATGATAAAGGAAGAATTGCTTTATTATTGTCCAGGGTCAAAAATATTAATTTTCTGCCATCTGATCACCCTTGGATGCCATATCATGATTCATATAGCATAAAAGCCTTGTAAGCTAAAGGCCTATCAGGTGTGCAGTCTCCTCTAGAGATGTATCTTTTGGGACTTCTATAGACCACGCCAGTGTATCTTGAATTGCATCAGGATTCAAAAATAGATTTCTTCATCCTGTAAGAGGTTCCAAATGGTGTTCTATAACATGTGTTGCAATCTTTTGCTCCTTTCACAAGCTTTTCTAATGTATAATCCTTACTTTGTACCCTGTATTCCCTCCACAATCTGTATATATGATGAGAAAATCTTATATAAAAATAATAGGATATTTATTTTAAAAAAATACAAGCATGATACTAATTTCCTGGCCTCTCAGTTCAATATTGAGCATCTAAACAAATTACTAATTAGGCTTTGTCGAAGTACAAAAGGAACAGTAACACTGCAAGCCATTTGCCAATCTTTTTCATTTATATAATTTCATTACATATAGCCTTTTTAATTTTGAATCACTTTTTTTTTTTACAGAACCCACTCCTCTTTAACATACATAACCTGCAGCAGATTAACTGAATCCCAAGTCAACTGTTGACTGACCTGAGAATTCTGGATAAAGAGTCAGGAAGCTTTAGAAGGATAGGAGCCCTTTGAGAATAAACTAATGTAGGTTTCTGATGTCTTTATTTAACTGTTCACCCTTTTACAATTAATTTTACCTATATGTTTGAAGGTTGTAGCTTACATCAAATGTACGGGGGTATTTAAATAATAGGTGGGAGGTTTACTAGAAAAAGAAATGCATCAAGTAACAACACCTACATATGGGGAAACATCTTATCTTTCTACAACATATCTTGTCCCAAATAATCGTACAATCTACTCTTTTACCACCACTGGCTGTTGTACTTTAATCTGTGTCCACACCATATCACTAAATGAATATTTCTTACTGTTGCTTAGCGTTCTCTGGTCTCTGGGTTCTCTTGTTTGACATTCTGATTTTCTCCTTAAACGCATTAGGAGATAGATTTGAAAATTCCTGACCTGCAGAATACATATTTGACTATTATCAGATTTTTCTGAAAGAATGATCACTTAAGCCATACCATTTAAGTAACTATTATGATTTTCCTTTGTTGCCAAGGTGAATAACATACAGTACATACTGTATATCTTAATGATGCTTTAATGCTTAACTCCTTATTATCTAAAAGTGAACACAGTCTTAAATACCAAAATCACATTTTGTTTGCAAGCTGCATGTAGATCTCAGGCACATTTGTTATTATGTGACTCCATTTTCTAAACCTAGGGCAATGATGATTTCTTGTTCATTCATGTGCAAAGCAGATACATGTAGGATCTGCACTGAGAACATCAGCAGAAACTACATAGTGGAGGCATACTTTTGATGTTTGCTACAGCAAATATCCTCCTAAATCACTTCCGCCACCAAAGGAATATGTACCATAGATGATAGAAACAGGTAATTTTGAGTTAAAGTGTGATGTGGGTGGCCTAGTGAAAATTTTACACTTGGGTCTACACTGGGTCTACACTGATGTATATAGGAAGACCTGGGAATTTGCCAGGTTTAAAATGGAAATTCTGGGTTTGCAAAGCAAATACTGGGTTTTTGGGAAAACCCTCCAGCCCAGGTCTGCTCATTGTATCCCTACCCCATTCTATCATAGCCCTGCCTTGTCCTAACACCACATGTTATGCTCAAAACCTCACCCTCTTCCACCCAGAACCCACCTTGTTCAATCCCCAAAGCAAGCCAATTCATCTATATTAAAATAGCTCAGACCCTGCTGAGAGGCAAATTGTTATTAATCTCCACTGCCTTCCATGAGTGCCTTGTAAGTTCCCAGGTTTTTATGTAGGCCACTGTCCCCTACCATATCTAGATGGTTAGATTTAGTTTTTCTTTCCTTGTTTTTTGCTTAATTCTTATGGTTTGGGACTATATCTTAGAATCATGCAGGTCAAAGTTGAATGTTCTTTAATATCCTCTAGTGCAAATTCCCGAAGCTGTATTGATTGCTATTATTAGTCATTAATGGTGACCTATATTTATTATGTCCAGCAATCCTCTTAAGGGGGTAATTCAGGAAAGTGCAAACTCACCTTGCGATGCTTTGCATCAGCTCGCCGAGACTGGTACGCGCTCCCTGGTCTCCTGCAAGCGGAGATCAGCGAACGCTTTAAAGGTACTTCGGCTCACCTCGCGACCACTCGAATCGCCTCGCCGAAGTTCCTTTAAAGCGTTCACTGATCTAAGAGTGCAGGAGACCAGGGAGCGCGTACCAGTCTCGGCGAGCTGATGCGAAGCATCGCAAGGTGAGTTCGCACTTTCCTGAATTACCCCCTTACTTGCATCAAATACAACCACTAAATGATCATGTGGTATATTTTCAACATATTTTTATATTTTGCTTTAAATGTTTTATAGGACATGTTAATTTAAAAGCAGTTGATTTAATTCCCATGTTATTGACTTCTGTAGTATTGCTATCCAGCTATCCAACTGAAGAAGCCCTTAGCCTGGCCATAATATTAGTGCTATTTACAGCATGTTACAACTGTTGCAACCTAGCTATGCAGTGAAGTGAAACAATTCAGCATTCAATGCTGCACTAGCTACCCGAAAAAAAAAAAAAGATACAGTATTTTCTCATGTTAAGAAGCTAGCTGTGATAATTAAAGTTTAAATTCTACTGAGCATGCTCGGGGTTTGGCCCATGGGAGACATTAGAAATTCAGGAGCAGCAGGAAAGCAAAACAATAAAAGTAATGGCAGTATTTTAGGGTACTATTTGTCTAAATACTAAAATAATAAAAAACATTTATATTCCCTTTAATAATTTGCAGAACCATCATGGATTGAGGCTGATGTGTAGTGAAATTAAAATAAGTGTTGGGAAAACAGTTGTATAGTGAAAATGTCTGCAAGGACTGCAGTACTGTAATTACTTCACTGTAGCCAGTTATATTGGTTATGTTTGATTAGGCATTGTTATGGATCTCAATAGCATGGTTTTTAGCACTGTCAAAATCCCCCAGACAGCCTTATCTATCTTTGTGACTGTGGGTGTAAAGTCTGTGAGTCACATAGAATTTAGAAGACAGTTAGTATCTAAGCATTTATTTATTATTAATTTACTAGGCCGTGTTCATCTAAGGAGATATATACATTTGCATTTCAGGTTCATTTCTACGGAGATTACTAATAGTGCATACGCAGCACTGTTTTCTTAAGCCACAGATTAATCACTTTTAAGCTGGTTTTCGAAGCGAACATATATGATTACTGCACACGATTTAATGTGGATAGCTGTGATGCTGTTGGCCAAGACGGATGGCACACTGAAAGCTTAAGGTGGTAGAAGGCAGGAGGTTGCAAAATCTATCCCCTGTTATATTGCATGTGCATCTGATTTGGGCTGAGAATAAGATGTCATATCCCAGTAATCCTGGAGCACAATACAAATAATACCATTCCTCATTGTTCTTTTAAACTGCAATAGATTCTTTCTGAAGTGCATTTGACTATTCTGAATTAGCCTATTGAACATCTGTGGAAGGATCTGAAATGTGCAGTAGGGAGAGGGCACCCTTGAAACCTGAGAAAGCTGGAGCAGTTTGCTCACAAGGAGTAAGCCAAGATACCTGTGAATAGGTGCAGAAAGTCTTATTGAGAATTACACAAATCACTTGATTGCAGTGGTTTCCTCAAAAGATTGTACAACAAAATATGAAATTAAGGGTATGATCATTTTTGTTCTGGCCAGTTTAATTCGTTTGTTTTTTAAAATGATCTTGTTGAACCACAATACAAAAGCAATTTCTTATCGACATTAGTTGATTTTCAGTAAATTTCAATTTATTAATACTTTTGCTTGTTCTCAAGTTATTTTCGTTCCCATTGTGGGTTTTTCTTTCTCTAACAAAATGAACAATTTTGTCTATATAAATAGATAGATAGATATTTATTTGTCAATTCTGCATATGTACATGAGCACATACAAGTATTGAAATTACGTTTCTCATCTCTCCAGCGTACATGACAATGGGGATAGGAATATATATTACAAAAACCAGTAGGCAAAGTAAAGTGCAAATGCAGATACCATATATAAATAGAATACAATAATACAATACAATAAAAATAAGTAATAGGAGGTGAAAGTGCGTATCAAAGGGAGAAGGGGGGAGGGGATGTTGAGCTTGGAGACAGGCTAAGTCACTGAGTACTTATTGAATTAACAAGGTCATAGGGAGTAGTGATAACAGGAGGGGAGGTTAATAAGTGAGAGAGGGGGCGGAGATAAGGGGGGGGGGGAGGCAGAGCAGGGAGAGAGTTAAGAGCTCTTACAGCCTGGTGGGTGAAACTGTTTTTCAGTCTACAAGTCCTAGCCATTAGACTGCGCATTCTTCTCCCTGAGGGTAGCAGGTTAAAGAAACAGTGAAGAGGGTGGATGAGATCACTTTAAATACCGACAAAACTAAGGAAATTGTAGTGGATTTCTGGAAAAACCGCCCACAACATGCCCCTCTATCCATAAATGGAGCTGCTGTGGAAGGAGTGACTAACACCAAGTTCTTGGGTGTACATGTCACTGAAGATTTATCCTGGTCCATCAATACATCATCACTAGCCAAGAAGGCCCATCAACGCCTTTACTTTCTTCGTAAACTAAGGAGAGCAAGAGCTTCTACATCAATCATGACCACCTTCTACAGAGGAGCCATTGAGAGTATCTTGACTAACTGCTTCACTGTGTGGAACATGGCCTGTGCAGCATCCAATCGGAAATCTCTGCAAAGCATTGTGAGAACGGCTGAGAAAATCATTGGCACCTCTCTTCCCTGCCTACAGGACTTATATAACTCCCGTTTCCTTCAGAAAGCCCTCTGTGTGGCAGGCAATCCCCCATGCCAAGAATATATGTGTGTGTGTGCGCATTTAGCAGGCCATTCAGCCTTTGACTTTAGCCCACCTTTAACATTACAGAGCGCTAATAACCACTAACATGCTCAACAAGCCAAATACTGCAGGTGTAAGATGCAGATAGTGATCCATCTTGCTGTACTTTATCAAGCCTCTTTATAAGTAACACCTGCAAACTAAAAGCTTTTATCATTCCCCTTGTCAAACCAAGCATCTGGTTTTCTGATTGTGTCACAAGGCAGAGTTAAATGCAGCCCCCAGTTCTGAACTTACACTCTGACCCATGACATGTGCAAATTATCTGGATGTTGTCTTGGTCTGTACACTTTCTCTATGTATGCAATTTTTTTCCTGCAACTCTGAACAGGATTTGCTGAATTTACTTACTTACATGAACTGCTAACCATGTCCATTGATACATGGAATCTGATGTGTACAGAGAGAAGGCTTCCTGCCAACTTCCTGTATAAATGTGAAAGGGAAATAAAGTATTCATTGTAGTAAGATATATCCTATCTATGTATTGAGACATGGCTAACCAAATGAAATCCAGGGGGCAATTGTGTTCTTCCATAGATTAAGGCCCCAGGATGAGTAAGATCTACTTATAATTTTTATGTATGACATCATTTTGAAAGGCTGCAGCCGTTGAGCTATTATAGTAGATAACTGGTCCTCTTTATGTAAGAGGTTGGACAACTCCATAGTAAGGTATAAAAATAGCCCACATCTGTGCCTTTAATGCCAATTTCATCGAATATGTTTATTTTTTTTAGACAATTTTCTTTAGAAAACTTGCATGTCAATCAAATGCTTAATGTTAGTGAAATGTGTAATTTTAGAATTAGATTTTCAACTGTAGGGAACGTTTTATGACAATGTGACATTAAGATGTGAATAACAAGTTGAAGTTACATTAAAGTTTTCAGTGCTTTTAAAACACTTTTAATAGCTAAATACCCTGCCCGGCAAAGTATACAAGTATATGTATACTAGGTGTGTATGGTATAACTATAAGCATAAGGAAACAGGCTATGGTGCAAAATCTGTACTGATCCCCCTCCCCACCTCCTAAATGGCCCTTCTCCCAAAATAAATGAGCCAACGGACTATTGGTTGTAGTGTATGGCAGAATAGCCTGGACTCCTGGAAGGCTTGCTGCAGTAGCAATTGTCACTGCCAAGGCCCACATTAAATTAAAAAAATAATTACATACTGTGCGTTATCTCTTTGGAAAAATAACATTTTCAAATAAATACTTCAAGAATAAACTACTTCCCATGTTTTATACAAAAAGCACTAAGCTAGGCAAATGCTGACCACTTAGCACATTTCCCGGTGACAAATTCTTAGCTGAGTCCCCCAACAGTTATTTCCCTATACCAGGGCTGGACTAGTAATCTGGCATACCGGGCAAATGCCCAGTAGACCGGCTGCCCTCAGGGGCCGATGCGGTGTTTCCCTACCTAGTGTTGGGTTTTAGCGCTCCACCAGGTATTTTTTCGCCAGTGGAGTGTTTAATAACCAAGGAGGGAGTCGGGTCCGACTCCTTCGGTAGTTAGAGGAAGGCTCATGTGACCCGATCGGTCACATGAGCCAATAGGAGACCGGGAGTACACGTCATCAGTACTCCCGATCTGACTTCCTGAATTCAGGCAACCGGCAGCACGCGCTGCAGCAGCTCTGTGGGTAAGTGTTTGCATAGGGCCTCCACATGGCCCCCGGACCCCCCTCTCATTG
>WMED01009556.1:0-14529 GCA_019650415.1 Pipa parva | reverse complement strand
TTGGCTAAAGGGTGAATTTACCTCGCTACAATTCGAGTCGCATCTTGCAAATTCACATCTCGCGGCAAATAGATTTGTCAAACAAGTGCACAGCGGTGATTGACTTGTGTTGTCAGTCAGATAGAAGTAGAATATGGAGCCCTGCCATTGGCCCCTCAATTCACTGCTCTGATGTGGTAAAGTCAAACAGGTGAATTCAGAGCAGTACACCTAGTTGCATTCACTCCTTCCACACTCATAGCTTAGCCAATAGTAGAAGTACCTGTGCACACGTGCGCAAAGTGATGCAAAGTGCTCTGTAAGACTGCAACTATCTTAGTTGCCCGAATTGGTCGTGTATTCACTACATTGCAGTTTGCTCAATAAGCGAACATTGGGAATTAGTGAATAGATGCGAATCCAGAGCTTTATGCTTTTATTTAGCCTTTATTTAATAAGACCCTCGATCTTTGCCTTTACTTTGCATGCTAATAATATACACATGCTGCATTTTATATGTATACTGGCTGTGAGATTTTACAGGGAAAGAATATTAAAATGAATGTGATTAAAAAGGAAGTATAAATGAAAAATATGAAGCTCAGCAGAATAAATAAAGCATGCAATGAAATTAAAAAACAAAAACATATCCACTAAGAATCAGCAGTACTGAATACAAAAATGCTTTGTTTTTACTAATATTCAACAATATCATTTCAAAGGTCTACCTGAAGACTAAGCCATTGAAACTGGATGCAAAATGTGGAAAGACACAGCCCCTGCATCATGTAAAATGCACAGTGACCTGCAGATGTAGGTTTCATTACCCTATGCCAGGGGGTCGGCACACTTAGAGGAGGAGGGATCCATTTCTCTCCCTGCAGCGGTGACAAATTTCTTCGAGCTGCAAAGGGGGAGGAGTGCACTCTCTGATCACATGACCTGCCAACGTCCAATGAGAAGAAGCGTCAGAGGTCATGGGCGGGGCTAGGGAGATGCGCTTCGAGCCACAACAAGGCGGCTAAAGAGCTGCACGTGGCTTGCGAGCTGCACTTTGCCAACACCTGCCCTACGTTTATGATTTTCAAATACTGCCAAATGTTCATAAGGCAATTATAGAAGCAGTGCAAAAAGTATTCATCCTGCTGATTTGGCTGTGTTAATTATATGTTTTTCAGTGTTCTGCCACCACAAGCCCACAGCTCATTAAATGGTATCTGCAAAGTGCCAGATTTGCTGTTACAAAGGTTGAGCAAGCTTACTGTGTCTATTTTTTGTTTATTTAAAGGGGCACTATAGTGCTGATATAACTGCACAAATACATATAAAACTCCTTTATACTAAGCCAATTGCTGACACAAATAGTTAAAAAAACATTTAGGGAAGAAATAATACCTGCTATTTGTTTGCCTTATTTAGTTTTCATGAGAGCTAAAAATTTTTCCCTCCCCTTCCTCTTTCTGCTCTGAAAGTCAGGCAAGATGAGAAGAAAAAGCTGCCTGACTGCTATTGGTTAAACAATGTGCTGACCTTTAAATTAAGCTTGTTTACAGAGCGAAAGATAAATTGTGCTCATGTGCTAAGTAGTAAGTAGAGTACCTTTTCATGGAAAACTGACCAGTACACATCACACACATTTCCTGCTGCAGGAGTTTATCAGTGCTGCAAACTCAATCATTCTGCATCACAAGAAACAACTACTGGGGAGAAATGCTTCTCACCAAGGTATAGTACCACATATGTAAAGATGTATTTTGACTATACTTTACCTTTAACCACTATCTGTTTGAATAATCAGTGCTGGATTGGATATAAAGGGGGTTATTGGTTAAAATCAGAATTGTTGTTGTTTACCAGCTAAAGACAGTGGCAATACACTGGTACTGTTACAACTTCACTATGGGAATACTGTCGCAGTCACAACTTAACTATGTATGTATAATTTTATTTATAAAGTGCCACAAATTTATGCAGCGCTGTGGAATTCAGCAATACAAATACAATACAGACATGGGAAAAGTGCATTAAACAATATAAGTAAAATATCACAAGGATACATCACTTTAAGTGCCAGGTTGCGATTAACACAAGAGGTTGGAGGTCCCTGACCCGTAGAACTTACAATCTAAATGGGAGATGTGGGAATATTGTCGCTGTCATGATTTTAAAATTGTCGCAGTCTTGGATTTGCTATCGGAATCTGCTGTTTCAGAATTCGACAGTTGAATCCGCACTTTAGCCAATATCCCCTGTATGTAGATTTTATGGGCAAAATTTATTAAAGTTGTAAAAGACCGCTCTCAACCTTTCTGAGTTTATTGCGCGAGATCTTGCGTTGTTCCTGCAGGATTACCGTGTGAGTTTTTGGATTTTTCCATCTCGATTTATCAACTGAAAGGTAGCCATACTTTACAATAGTAGTATGGCTACCTTTTTAGCGAAAAATTGAGATAAAAACCTTGTGTGGTAATCTCATGGGAACACCACAAGATCTTGTGCGATAAGAAAGACCAAGAGTGGCCGTTTCGACTTTCATAAATTTCAATATGTGTTCAGTTTACAACAATGTGGTCTTGTTTGTTTTGCATTTTCTTAAATTTTCCAATCTGAAAGTTACACGGATTTCAATTTAAGATAGTAAACAACTATATGGCTACAAACCATGGTAATCTGCTGATTTCATTAAATGTAATTTTACATTTTACTCAGTAGACAGATTTACTAAAAAAAGCAGTTGAGTTTAGTTCCAAAGGAAATAAATCTTTGTCCCTGACATAAAATGGTTTATTCTGTATGCAGATCTGTGTCTCTCTGAGAACACGGTCTCTTCAAAATACCCTCCAGCCATGTGCCTGTGTCACCCGTAATATACATACCACAATGTTCTCTTGGGAGTATATTACAAAACACTCACTTTATTGATTGCTTTGGTAAAAGAAAACTTTGATAAACACATAATAAATATGAGCACCCATATGTATATATAGCTAATAAAAAACTTGGAGCTCCCTTCAATTACCATTGCCAAGAACCAACTCATTCTGGCTATTCATAAATAACAAAGACACTCCCCTATTACCTTGTATAACAGAACGTAGAAATGTTGGGAGTGCTATCCACAGGAAGCCAGCCTTAACTAAAAATGAAATCAAAGCAGAACTTAGTGTTCATAACAGCTTTAATCATCATTAAGTACATAAGGAGGTCAGGGGCATAAAAATAAACCAAGGCAGAAATGTAAAACCACCTTGAAAAATGATCTGATCAAGTAAATAAGTAGAAGTCATTATACTTAATTGAGGAAAGTGTACACAACAAATTCACTTTTTATTCAGAAGAACAAACAATCAGACATGGAAAAACTATTATTTACCAGAGATTAAGGGTTTCTTTTATTTTCTTTTTTTTTTTAGGAAATCTCTGTCATCCAGTCATTTATGTGCTTGGATGGTCATATTTTCAAATTGAAGTCATGTATTCCCTGCTGGCAAAAATGCATTGGCAAGTGAATTCTACATACTTATAACATTGCACTTTAAGGCAGGGATAGTAAACCTGTTCTGGGTGACAGCCCAAATGCCAGCCAGTCTAGGGGTGTTCATCACAATTTGCTAATAAAACTGGTATCCTTGTTTGATGTAGTACATTACTGTTTATTGCCCAAATACATAAATTCATCTCTCCTCACACAAATGCAATGACAACAAATTAGTCAGTTTTGCTAATGTTTAAAGCGACAGACCCATGTTCCCTCTTTGAACTTATACCCATTACCCCACCATTACCACCAATCATATCAACATTTTCAAGAAGTTCTTTCTCTGGGAATGTTCTCATTCACTGAAGTGCCAGTCTACTCTTACTTTGTACTTGGTTGTCTTGAAATCCAAGTTAAAACCACATTTGTTAGGGTTCTAGCACTGCTGCAGACTCTCTCACAATTACATCTGATAATACAATAGAGTACTTTAACCATCCAGCACAGTCAGCAAACTATAATGTGAACTCTTCAGGGAATGGAACTCACTCCTTATGTATATGGCATGCAGTATACTCACACCCTGCTCAAGGCAATATGCTGCCATAAATAAAATTTCATACTGTATCTTCCATTGAGTTAAATATATATTTTTCATGCATCTTTTTCATGCATCTTCTAGACCCACCCCCTGGTTTCTGGTGAAGTCGCAATGCCTGCACTCACTGAAGATAGGTTCCTGCTCAGTATTGTACATTGTTAATGAGCAATGTGCAGTAATAAAATACAGAACAAAGTGCTATGCTACTGGATGACTAATTTGCAGTAATGATGAACTGCTGAGCAATGTGTAGTTTTACTGATGGCCATACTGCTATGCTACAGTAATACTAATGGGTTGCTGACAATGTTCAATGCCAAATAAGAAAAATCTCCCGGCACTGTTGGAGTCTCTCCATTTCCCTGGAGCACACGGCGACACTATTGGGTGTGTAAGTGAGATCTCTACTTGTAGGATTGAGCCGTTTGTTGCATTTACAATGTTCAATGCCACTGATCTCCTTGCTAACCAATATGCTATTTATTGCTGCACGTCCACAGAACAATGAGCAATATGCAGTGTTGTACACCGACAACTGAACAAGATGCAGCTGAGTTCCATGAAAGTGATTAACACAAGTGGACTGCTTTACTTTTTTAAATTGTAAATTAACTACTTTGCACTGACTAATATACCTGGACTAATGGAAAATAAAAGAGACACTTAGGGCGAAAACGTAATTTTCAATGTTTTTACCCATTTTTGCAGCAAAAAACGGTCGAAAAAAAACTTTAAAAAAAACAATAATTTTCGACTTTAGTAAATTTCAGCCATAAAGTAATAAGATTAAAATCTAAATCTCTAAAGGGGGCAATAGTCAACAAATATTATCAGAAGGGTCATCATCATTTTTATATGACTGCAATGGATATGCATTTCTGACCATTTTCTCATGTATATTGTATTTTCTTATTCCCCTGGCAGCAGAAACTGAAATATGAATGAGAATACAGTGATAAAATTATATAAACAGACATATAGTCATTTGGTTAGTGTCAAATACCTGTGGAATAATATACCTAATCTTATTACTGCAATGATTAATCAAATATTGTACCAAATAAAATATAAAATAAATACAATAGTAAAATGTACTGTATATAAGCATATGCATTTTATAAGGGTATTTACATTGGATGTGAATGATGTGACTTATTCCAGCAGTGACTAGCCTACTTCACCCTATTAGACATAGGGGTTTATTAACTAAAGTGACAATTTGACTGTCAGAGTGAATTTTCATCACTTCGAGTGGCTACGCCCCGATTCTCTACTCCTTATTGACTAAATGCTGAACTTCCATAGCAAATCTGCAACCGCGTCTGAATTCCCATAATAGAGTCGCAACCGCATCAGTAGCAGTCCGTCGTATAGTGTGCGACTGTCATTAGCTGCCAAATTTGCCACACTGCAGAGTTTGCTGAATACCTGAATATGGAGAAGGGGCAAATTCACTTTATGAGACAATTTGGACTTTAGTCAATAACCCACATAATCTCTAATTAGCGAGTAGGTTTTAGATACCAAATTCACAGACATGAAAATCAAACAAGAACTTATCTCAGCCACTGTGAAGGACAAACTGCAAGGACATATGAGTTTATATAAGCCTAGCTCTGGAATCTTTGTGAACATAGGGCTGTATGGGAGTGTCTTTGCTTCAACAAATATTATATACAAAATGAGCTTTGGAATTACAGACAAAAACTTTTTGTACAGCACAAGAGAATGGAATTTATTTACCCAAATATAGTTTTTTTCATAAGCAGTTGGCACGTGTGCACATATATTTGTTATCATATAATGAATGACTAATCTTTTTTTTCAAATACCAACAGATATTAAGTAGGTCATACACTAAGGTTAAAAAAGTGAAATGTTTTGCTTCTTAGATTTCCAGTTTCCAAAGTAATGGAATCCTTTACTCACCTAAGGGGCACAAAGGAGTTTAGAAATATGTTGCTGTGGTGCTTCTCGCTGCCAAATTTGTGAGGTTAGCACCACAGTGTTTAGGTGTTGATGTAATTCAGGGGGTTATTCACTAAGGTGTGAATTCGACTGTAGAATTCGCAAACAGCAGATACCCAGAGCAAATCTGCTACAATTTTCACATTGTAAAGTCGCAACAATTTACCCATAATAAAGTCGCGACTGAGATAATATTCTCATTATAAAGACACGACTGCGACAGTAGCAGCCTATTGCGACTGTCTTTATCTGGCAAATTCGCACCTATATGCAACAATTTGGACTTTAGTGAATAACTCCCTCAGTGTTTTGGGGAAGAAGCCATGCAGCAGTTTTATCTACATATGGTTAGTCATTCACGCACACTAAAGGCGATATTTATTTAACCCGAAGAAGGCCAATTTTTTCCTTTTCAAGGTTATCCCAAGAACATGTCAGCTATTCGTTCGGCAAAAATCACTCGATTTTTTTCGATCAATATTTCAATCTATTTTTTCGATGGAAAGGTAGCCATACTACTAATATAAAGTATGGATACCTTTCCATCGAAAAATTAGATCGAAAAGTTTTGGTCGGTAAATATTGATCGAAAACACTAAGTGATTTTTACCTAATGAATAGCCAAGATGTTCTTGGGATAAACTCGAGAAGGCAAAATCGCACTTTTCTGCAGCTGTTGGCTGTTTTCCATATATCTTAATATACAATTATGAAGGGAGTCTTGTCTTTTTTTACAGTTTTAATTTCGAATGACACGCAGTGTATGTCACACGACTTACAGGTATGTTTTTGAGATTGATCAACGTATGTGACATAGTCAGCAAGATTCAACATGAGAATGAAGGCGGGTTAGACTGTATGGTGATCATCTCAACTGTAAAGTAGGTTTAAAGGAACAACATTATACTATATTACTCCACATTAAAATACATAAAGAATATGGAATTATCTGAAGTTGCAGTATTCCGTTAGGCCTAGTTTGAATGTATGAATAATCATATGTAGATAAAATTGTAGATAATTGCTATTTGAGGAGAACTCCTCAAATAGTAACAGGAGAATTACTGTGTGCAATCAATCACATGTATTTTGTCGCCTGTATCAACTAGACCTATCCTGTCTATTGTCAGCTAGTATAGTTCAGCTCTCATGACACAAGCCAAAGCTCTATGATAACATTTTTGATTGCGTTAACAGACCATTACGCAAGTAGTTCTTTAGAGGTGAAAGAACTTCAGGCAGAGTAATACAGTCACAGTACTGCCATTGGTTCCACAGGCAGAATGTAAATACTAATCCCTAGGGCATTAACCAGGTACAACAATAGTGTACAATAATGTTTGGCACAATATGCAGGTAGGACACCGGGTGACAGAACAATATGCAGTATAAGACTGAAATTAAATCAGACAATAAACCTTATATTCAAATGCACCTGTCACCTCAAAACTAATACTAATTTAGGTTGTACTAATGAAATAAACATTTTTGTAAATATATATGTATTAACAAAAATGTACCTTTATACAGCATTTCTCTCTGTCATCTTCCCTGTCAGCCTGCCTTTTTTTTCCCCAAGTTGGGTGGGCAGGGCTAAATGATGATTGACATTATAGCTCCTCCAATCAGATCCCTTAAATAATCATCTAGCAGGGAGAAACTCTGTATAAAGGTACATTTTTTTAAATACATATATATATATTCACAAAAACATTTATTTCATTAGTAGAACCTAAATTAGTATTAAGAGTTTTGATGTGACAGGTGCACTTTCAGCTTTGTAGAGGCTATCTGGATTTACAAACTTTATCATCCTCTCCCTAATGATTTGACAATGGTTTTAGCTCTAGACTTTTTATGGTCTCATTGTACTTTGCAATTCTCTCTTTCACTGATTTGCAAACTCTGCTATTGTTATTTATTCAGTGCTGCAAGAATGTTTATGCTTCCTCATAATTTCCTATTTATACTGATACTCCATATTCCATCCTGAGATTCCACTCCACTGATTTTTTTCAAAGCATTTGATACTGTGCCACATAAAAGACTGTTACATAAAATGAGGATGCTTGGACTGGGGGATAAATGTGTTGTAGTTGGTTAGTAACTGGCTCAGCGGGAGAAAACAAAGGGTGGTTATTATTGGTAAGTACTTACATTGGGTTACTGTTAATAGTGGGGTACCCCAGGGGTCAGTTTTGGGCCATCTTCTCTTCAATATATTTATACATTTCCTTGTTGAGGGATTGCATAGTAAAATTAACATTTTTGCAGATGATAGTAAACTGTGAAAAGTAGTTACTACAAAGTTAGACAGTGTTTTATTACAGATAAATTGGAGGCTTGAGCAGAAAAGTGTCAAATAAGGTTTAACACTGATAAATGCAAGGTTATGCATTTGGGAAGGGAAAATGCAAGTCAAGGTTATTTACAAAATGGGAAAAAGACTGGTTAAAACAGACAAGGAAAAGGATTTAGGAATTCCAATTGACAATAAACATAACTGTAGTAACCAGTGTCAAGCAGCAGCTGCCAAGGCATATAGGATTATGGGGTGCATAAAAAAGGACATAGATACACATGATGAAAATATAATTTTACTGTTTTATGAATCACTCAAACCAGAACATGAAATATTGTTTACATTTTTGGGCACTAGTGAACAAGAAATATGTAGTTTAACTTGAGAGGGTTCAAATGCAGGCTACTAAAATAATAAAAGAAATGGGCAAACTACAGTACCACGAAGGAATAACAAAATCGAGGTTGTTTAGTCTAGAAAAAGACAAGGTTAACGGGTGACCTAATAACCATTTCTCCCACAATCTATTTATACCAAAGACTGTAAGTATAACAAGGGGACATACTTTGTGCCTAGATGAAAGAAATTTTCTGCACCAACATACAAGGGTTTTTTTTTTACTGTAAGAGTAGGGAGGCTATGGAACTCTCTGCTTGAGGAAGTTATCATGGTTAATTCCAAAACAGAGTTCAAAAGAGATCTGAATACCTTGTAGGAATATTAGAAGATATGGATACTAGATAACTGGGATGGTCTTGATCCAGGAAAGAGTCTCCATATTTTGAGTTGGAAAGGATTTTATTCCCCTAAGATGAGGATAATTGTCTTTTGTCTCATGAGATCAACTGGATCAAAACTGTAGGATAATTGGCTGAAATAGATGGACTTGTAAACTATATTACTTGGGTAAAATGCTGCAGATAGGCACACTACACATACAATTAAATAACTGAAAAGATCTCTCACAGTGATCCGAGTCTTGTTGTTGGTAAGTTTGCTGATATGTTCCTCCAGGCTTTTCCTCTCTCGTTGCACCTCTGTAATTAAGGCAGACACCTCCTCCTGTAATGTATTATGACAAAAGTGTAAACTACAGCCATAACAAAATTCTCTTTACAATTTTTTAAAATTCAGTGAAATCACTAAATCTAAAGGTTATTATGAACCCTAATTCACAATATATTCCTATATTATAATAACCACTAGACAAAGAAATGTGACTTGCAAACCTACTTTTACCCTTAGGGCGAAATTTATTAAACTCGGAAAGACTGTTCTGGGTCTTACCATGTTTACCAAGATAAATCTCACATTGTTCTCGAGAGATTTTGAGATCGATTTCCTCGATCTCGATTTGTTAAAATTTTCAATGGAAAGGTAGCCATGCTAATAATGTAAAGTATGGCTTACCTTTCCATTGAAAACAAATTAGAAAAATTGAGATTGAAAAACTTGATCTCGAAAAATCTAGCGAGATTTTACTTGGTGAACTCGGAAAGACCGACAGTGAGAGCTAGCTGAAGTTAACTAATTTTATGATCAATTAACCAGCTAGCCCCAAAAAATGTTTATTACATTTTATTTTGTAACTTTACAAAGCTGTAATAGTTTCTGAAAAATTGTCTTTCATGATTTTGATATGAAAATCACATTTCTTTTTTTTAGTATGATCATCATTCATTGGCAACCAAAGAAGAGTTTCCAGAACCTGAAATAATGAAAAGAACAAATATGTTTTATTTGTAAAGAAGCACTGCTAAAATCATAAGGTTTTAGAGTCGTTTTTGACTACTGTAGTGTGCCTTAAAGCCCCCAATCAATTATGTTGTGTTGTTCTTGATGCAACTAGTGTCACCCATGAGATTACAATGATCACAATATTAAAGTTGATAACATTTGTTATGATTCCTTCCACTTACAAGAATTAAAGTTTTGTACTGGACATTCCAACTGCTAAATTCAAATCTGTCTTGCAAGATTCCAAATACTCATAAGGATTTTTTTACATTTCAATGTGTCCTGCAATGCTCTAAATGAATTTATAAATACTGCTACTTTATTTACAATTTGAGCTAGTTGCAAATTGATGTGCTCAATTCTGCAATTGAAACAGTGCTGAAAGTTCATTTAAATTGAGTTTCTTAATCATGTATTTCATTATGTATTAAAATAATAAAACTGTTACAAGTTAGCCCTGTTTAATATATATTTATTGGAAATGAGTTTTTGCACTTTAATTATATACACTGTTGTAGAAAAACTACAGGAACTTGGCTGCATTCCACATAAATGTAAAAGACATATTCATATAAATATATATATATATATATATATATATATATATATATAATGGAAATTTTTTTGTAATAAAGTAGAGGATATTTCCATATTAAAAATAAAGAACGAAACATCAATAACAGATAGCTATGCCACCATGTGTTTATTATTGTACCATAATCATGACATGTTTCAGGCCACAAATAAATTTAGTAGCAGCACCAGAATCTTTTTGAAACGTACCATCCTGGGTACAATAGTTTTATCTACATAGAGGATCATTCATAAATTAGAGTTATCTGTTCTAATATCTTTACAATGAAATGGAATACTGAGCACACCATGTAGGTATTAAGTGGGAACGAAATTAAATATAAGTATTTTGATTTAAAGATGCACAATAAAAACAACTAATGCTCTTTAGCCATAAGGATTACTGTGACTATTAATAAAGTAATAATATATATATCTTAATAAAGTGACTTGTAGCATAGGTGAAAACTAAATGTAAGAATAGGAAATTGATTATACAAAATGTAGTACTAAATATATGAGCATTATCTGTGTTTGGTGGAGAGGTGTGTTCATATTTCATGGCGGGAGAGTTTTATTATTGATGAAAGATCCGGTCCTTTGTGGAATTAGAGTTTCCTTGAAATTAGGATCCATGATGATCCACATCCTCTGTTATATGAGTATACAACGTGTGTGGTCTTAGAGAATCTGGTGAGCGGCTAAGGTTGCTTCTCACAGGGTGCAATTTTTCCTTTTATTTGGTCTGACACTATTCTATTGATTTGGTACGTTTGGGCTGTGCACTACAATATTATTTATTCAACAGTGAAGCACTATTTGTGCTCTTTATTATTTGCACTTTATCTAGAGTTCTTCTAGCTCTTTTTGAATTCGTAGTACAAAGTTGGAGTTACGAAATAGGCTCCATAAGAAGAGGCTGCAATCAACTTTTTTTCCTTTACGAACATTCAGTTGGACTTTATCACTTTTTGTATGGTATTTGGCACAGAAATAACCATTTACATTTAGCACTACTTTTTAGTGTATTTCACTTGACATTATTGATAGAAGATGTTATTAGATGACTTTGATATTATTCTAGGGCGTGTGCTTTTCTTAAAATACCTTTAACATTCTATTCAAACATCTCCTCTGTGTCTAACTTTGCACCATCCTTGAAAAAAATAAAAATGAGTAAAAAAAGTAAATTGTTATCATATCCATGTTAAGGTTTAGAACAATTAGTCATGTGATTTGTGCATTGAACTATATTTTTGAAGATAAAATGAAACTGAATAAGAATTTATACCTTCATTCTGCTGTATACACTGGTGAGTGGTGTGATCTGGTGCTGTCGATGATCACCTATTGATCCACAAAGACCACAGATGATTTGCTGATCCTGCTCACAGTAAAGACTCAATGGATTATGGTGATTTGGACAAGAGTCTGCTCCAGCTTGTTCTTCACTTATCTTCTTCAGAGCCTCAATGAGATGCCTAACAGTTACATTGGGTGGAGAGGAACTATAATCCACCTCCTGTCTGCAAACTGGGCATAGTAGCCGCGCATGGGATTCTTTCATAAGACCCCTCAAACAATCTTTGCAGTAGGAATGTCCACACTGTAACATCAAGGGTTCGTTAAACACTTCCAGGCATATAGGGCATGTCAACTGGTTCTCTAATAGAGGAAGCCTTACATTACATGCCATTCCCTTTTTTCCAGACCTGCAACACAACTTAAGAATTAGACAGACATTTGTTAAATGGATTTTATTATCCTCAAATTTTCCATATTTAAATCATTCTATTTCATTTCTGACACATCCATAAACAGCATCTAACTGTTTTAGTATTAAAATTTGTTATACAACTTCTATTCAAAAGTACCATTTTCTGCCCTTGCAAACAATTTTTTATCAGTTACTGTGCTGAAAGCTCACCAAGCTACACTGTTGAAAACAATGATTTGTGAATGGCACTGTGAAGCAGGCTATGTTTCCTCAAAGCCATACACACATTATTTGTTTTTCTGCATGAGTTTTTCTATAAGCAACAAGACATCTGATGTCTGGCAATTAACTTCAACTGTGCCACTGATGGTACAATAGAAAAATTCTAGCATCTTACTGCTAAAAAATGTTACAGGTGTATTTTAGAATGTACTGCCGGTGGTACAAAGGAAAGTTATCAGATTAATTTTGCCACACATGAAATAACATGTGCAGTAAAACTTCTAGAGATAGACTGTATCCCAATCATAAAGCAAAACAGGACTTCTTTGTTAGTAAAGAAAAAGCAGGCAAATGTAAGCAAAAAATCTTACTAACCAATTTAAAGTGTTTCAAGGCAAAACAATTTTTTTTACTAGTTAAAGACTGGAATCCCTTTAATGCGCTTGCTGATGTCCGCATGCAGGACATCAACGAGCGCAGATCAGTCAGTCCGAAGTGAGGCGAACACTCCGCACATCACTTCGGACTATGCTGAATTACCCCCTCAGTGTTAAGCAATGGCCTTCTTGTTCAGATCTGAGGGCTTTTCTTTATAGTACATCAATGTAAAGATATACTATTATCAAAAAGGGTTTTATTTGTACTTAAAAACAGTGTATTGATGAGTGTAGTGATCAGTATTAAAGTTTGTAAAATATATAAATGAGTACAGATCACATATTTTCAGCAGTTTACTGACTTGCTAATAATAGCTATTAATAACCTGGATAACTTAAACCCTTCATCATTGTAGAGAAAAGAAAGCAAAATGCATACAATGGCAAAAGTTTTCTGCTGATTTATATAGTACCAAAAACAACTTTGGGATGTAAAAAAATGACTCAAAAAGTGACTTACAACATGGCAATACCAGCGTAAAGAAAAAAAACTGTTTCTAAATTAGGGGTTATTCACTAAAGTCCGAATTGTTGTGTATAGGTGCAAATTCGCCAAATAAAGACAGTCGCAATAGGCTGCTACTGTCGAAGTCGCATCTTTATAATGAGAATATTGTCGCATTGCGACTTTATTATGGGAAAATTGTCACAATCTTAACATTAAAAAATTGTCGTGACTTTACAATGGGGAAATTGTAGCGGATTTGCTATGGGATTCCGCTGTTTGCGAATTAGACAGTCGAATTCGCACCTTAGTAAATAACCCCCTATGTGGTCAAACATCTTTTCTACTTTTATAAATATTCCCCATAATCTTATATAGATGTTTTGTAGTGCTAGTCCCTAGATATTAGGCAACATCATAAATACTCAAAAAGAAAAAGCAGTTGCAACTGTACAAACAAAAAGAAAAATTCAGTCAGTTAAATCAAACCATACATCAGCATGTTGTACAAAAGGCTTGATTTGGTTAGCTTACTCTAAAATGCAACCGGTATGTTGAATATCTAATAAGTAATGAGCATCTATACACAAAAAAACATAAAATATAAGCTACATATGCAACTTGTTTGTCTAATAATTAAATACTTCAGCATACACTAACCATTATTCAATTTACAGTCATTTCTTTTTTTTGTTTAAACATTATGTTTTATATTTTGCATATCATTTACATTAAAGGAGTGCTGAGAAAATCCAGGTTTTGTCTTTTTTTTTACTCTAAACCATCAAAGTTCATTTTATGGATATACATTACATGCATGACAAAATGAACTAATTTCCATTGGGGAACCTTGAGCACCATCATGACTTCATTTTATGAAATAAACCCCATATCAGACTATTATTAGTTTCTAACTCTCTTCCATTTGTTTAATTCTCTCAGTTCTTGTATCTGTTTAGAGTGATTATTATCGCTTCGTCAATTATGACAAATACAGCACGCTGAGAATGCCCCTATATAACAAGAAATACCTGCCTCGGTCATTTTCCATTTACAGTGCTGAGCAGTTA